>JADGIL010018157.1:0-22626 GCA_020352625.1 Cactoblastis cactorum
CTGATATTGATCGGGTGATAACATTTGTTTTATCAATTTGTTTACCACAGGACGGACGCCCTTTTGGCGTCAAGGTTGTAGGACGTTCAACTGAGTACGTGCGGCGGCCATTTTGTGGTCCTTGACCTGATTTGTTTTAAAATGGCGGACGGGCGAACCGCATGCGCTGTATAGCAGAGCACAACGCAGCTTATGATGTTATAATATGTGCAGTATTATGTGAAATGACACACCAATGATGCTGCACTGCGCTGAGAATCTGTTTGGTAACTAGCTGCGTTCTAAAGGTCTGCACTTTTGAATATTTCGGAAAAAAAATCTTAAACTAAATCCTAAGGGGTCCATTACAGATTTATAGACAGAAATATTCCTAGCATTATATCAAAGGACGGCAACCCCCTCCTGTGACCCCCCGGGTGACATCACGTGACCCGCCTGCTCGTTTGCCCCCTCTGTCATAAATAAAAGAAAGAAAATATATCACATTATATATACTGTTTCCAATTCCGCCAGATTAACGTCACGAACAGATGACGTCCAAAGAGGACGTGATACTAAATGCATAAACAAGTAATTAAATAAAAATTTAAAAAAACCCCTGACACAATGTAACAAAATACACGTCTAACTTACCCTTCTTTTTGCGTCAGTGGTTAGAAACATAGCTAATAACTCTTTCAATTAATTCGTAGTCGTCGTCGTATTTCTAACAAAAAAAGAATTATCCAAAATGATGCCACAGACAGAATGATACACACAAATACACGTCAAATTTATAACACCCCTCGTTATGCGTCGGGGGTTAATTAAAGCAACACGTGAATTAAAACAACAGAACGAGAATCTAATGACGTACACAAAGTAAGTAACGTTCTTAAGGAAGTCGGGAATAATCTGGCGCGTAGATTAGGGAGAAGCTCAGCGAACGGCCGCGTATCTCCGCTTCGTGCAAACCAAACGGCGAACGTATCTGCTTGCCGGTAATCCGATAATAATGAATAGGAAATACTATGGGCTTGCTCCAGTTGCTTTGTTGCTGTGAGCGTACACTGTATGCTTGAACTGCAGAGCATTGTAATTAAATGTATTTTCAAAACTATGTCAAATAACATCATCCCTGCTCCCATATTATTTGGGGTCGGGGTCAGTCGGTTTGTTATGTTAAATAACATAGTTTTGATAATACACTCTAAGTCGTAAGCGCTTAACTACTACATATTGTCTATATCTAAGGTCATTAACGATTTCGAGATGAAACAAACAATATATTTTTTTAATCACGCCTACTTCGATACAATTGTGAACACCGCCAAAATTATAAAATCATATTTCTAGCTTACATGTACAGATATAGCCTTGTTGAAATTTTATTACATGTATAGAAAAACTTATATCTTAATAAGCTAAACCTAAAGTATCCACACGTTTACTCGTCTCTATTATGTCATGCCTAGGTACAACTTTATTTTGTAAATAATGATATTTTTCCGCTTTCATATTATAAAGTGTTGCATTATGAACAGAGCATATGCAATATGATCATATTCATTAGGAATGTGCCATTTCCTCTAAAATTCTGTAAATTTTCAGTATCCCAAACAATAAATGACTTAGACGTACTTAAAAATGTAACCCAAGTACTTAATAAAAGTATAAAATGTAAAAGTATAAAGTGTGCGCTCTCAAAGAATATCCTTCGACTTCACGACGATTTTATCGCAAAACATAATTCGGCCGCGGCGTCACGCGCACTCGACATGGCTTCCTTTATTCCCTTACAATAAACAAGAAATCGTAAACTGATAAAAAATAATCAAAGAAAAAATGAAACTTTATTTCCAACACTTGGTTTTAGATTCACTCCAATTAGACAGCACGCCGACGAAGAATATAACGAAATCAATTATGAAATCGTTAAAACTTTCATAAAATTTGGCTCATCCGGGAATCAATTTCATTGTAATTAAAATGGGCAGGTAAATGCGGCAATTCCGTTGGAATAACGTGAGCGAATCCAAGGATTATAACAAGGCGAGTGCTCCATATCTTTTACGGTGCAATTAATAAACAATTCACTTTAGTATAGTTGGAATAAAGGTCTTATTACGAAACTGTTATCCTGAGTCGTTGAGAAATTATAGACATTGAACCGAAGAAATAAATTCGAGTTACGACCGAGTAAAATGATGGGGTGGTATTCACTCACTATTTCAACTTTCTGCTCTACTGAACGCATTTACTTGTTTAGACAGTTTATTTAATATTCAATAGAATTTTTGCACAATACACATAAATTCATATTATCATTGAAAGTTTATTATGAGTAATGTAGGACTATATTTATGGTTTTAAAAATATTATTCTCAAAAAGAATTTTTGCAAGTTTTTAACTCAATACTTACTTGTTGAACTTTTTTTACTTAATATAAATTTATAATTAATAGACGAGTAGCTTTTCGTGGGCTTAAAGTTAAAATAACAATGTAATAGTGAACCAAATATTCACAGCACTTAAATCAAGTCTTAATATGCCTCTGCCACACATTATTCACTTTAAATTGAAGAATACAAGATTTCACTAAACTTCTAGAAAATTATATCGTGGAATATAATCGAAACCTTTCTAATATTTTCTCTAAAATCCTAAAATTGACGTCCACTGTGACAATCACACTCACCTCGTGGTCCTGTTTCATGCAATTTTAATATCAAATGAAGTGTCTGAGCGTGTGACTTCGCTCCCCGATCACGTAACTCGGTTTGAAATTCAAAAACGTAAAATCAGCGTCTGAATATAAAAATTTAAGAGGATGTGTGGTAGTTTCTTCGCACCTCCCTTCTGTCACCTAACCCCGATTTACCTCGATCAGATCAGAGAAAAAAATAAAGACTCCGAGAGGCAAAATGTATTAATTTGTATAGGTAAATTTAAACGCTTTCGATTGTGTCATTAGGGGAAAACAAATGTGTTACGAATTTGTACATGATTGTATTCAAAGCAAAAGTGCATCGATATTTTACGAAACATGTTAAAGTTAATGTTTATTTTAATCATAGTGTGATTGTATAGAGGACTCCCTTTTCTGTGAACTCTGTTACACAATAGATACATTTGAATTTCTTTGATAAAGACAAAAACCCCCAAGATGTGAAATTTTATTAATAAAGTTTATCACAAAAACCTAGGTGTTGTGTTATGCCAAAATTTTCTACCATCATGCACAAAACTGCTTAACTTTTATCATCGCTCAGTCTTAATTTCGTACTGGGTAACGTCGATATGACGGGTAACACCGCCGACGGGTCCCTCTTTATCGATGAAACTTTGTCTCACTATTTCTATTTTCTACGGAGCGTATCACTGACTTTGAATCTTCGAAGCAGTTCCGATCAAATATAAAGTTTTATGAATGAACTTAAATTATCTAAAGTTTTAGTAGGTCTTCCAACAGCTGAAAGCTGAGGACTTGACTTGATGACGTTAAAAAGTTTTTGATAAAAATAGATGTAGATATAATAATAAATTGGTTTCTGATAGAATAATATCATAAAATGAAGGAAAATACCCGTAGTCGATTGTCGCTCTATTTTTGGACTATTATAATAGGTATAGCTACAGTTTCTTTTATTTTATACAACAATCAATCAATGCGTTTATTTGTTAAACATAGGTGATAAAATATACGATGATACTTCTATGATTTGCCAACATGTAGCACAGAAATGTTTCCTTCGAAATTTTTTCTTTATTATGATTTAATATATGACATATCAGCCTCACCTAAAATATGAACACATTTAAGCATATATAAAAATACATATTACAGTAAAAAAGAAAGTACTGTCAGCTACACATTGCCTTTTCCTGGTGAATTTCAATATCGCCGAAATTTCCACAGAAGTCCGTGTGGGGTAACGTTATATATGGCTGACTGTATGTGAAAATAGCAGAATGAGAAGCCTTTGCACCGGCTTGTTTTACATATCGCATTTAAAGTTGTTCGGGATGTGGGTTAAAGTTTAGTGAACTTGTTTGAAATTACCCTTTGAAACCTTCGTTATATCGTAGAGGCGAACTTCGCAAGGTGGGTAGACGATTGAGTTACCTATTTTACGTATACATAAAGAGAAATTGGAAACTTTTTGTTAACATATTATTTGGGAAGTATAATTTACGCAAAGAGGTGTATTTGAACAAATATCAAATAGAGGGTACTCTTGATGCGGGATATCCTCAAATTCATTACTTTCAATAAGGAACTGTCGAGTTTATATGTGAAGACCATTTTTTAATTATACCTAGAATTTTAATAAACATTTTTTATTAAATGTCTAGGTATAATTTAATAAGTCGGCAAAACACTACAATAACATATTATTCTCAAACAATTTTCCAAATTATCAATACTCCGTTCACCATTAAAGAAAACATTTTTAACGGTCATTGAAAATCGTAGTCAAAATTCAATCAAAATACCCAATCACGGTACCGATCCTTGGGGCATTATCCTCAATTTCGTACAGTCCATCATGTTTTTTTTATACCGGGTACGGAAACAAGCGTACCCTTGCTTGATACCGTACGACCAATCGATTCCCTGTATTAGACTTCCGTCAGAAAACAAACCGGGCCGTTCCGGACCTCTTTGTTCCATTGTGGTCCTTTGTTCTACCGTCGCGGATAAATTATTTTCAACGATCCTTCTTAGCTCCTATCTCGTTCCATTTCTCCCGTATTAGTTCCAGTCGATGCGCAACAATTACAGCCTTTATGTCTGGATGACGCGAAAATCATGCTGTCTTGGCCCACAATTTTACGCTTCAGTATTCCATCTTAGAGTTAAATTAGAAATTGCGTAATCTAAAAATGATTCCGTGAAGTTTACTCAGCGGTAATATTTTTCAATATTTAATCCGATAAAAAAATGTTCGATCCAATATTCCTCGAATTATAAACGGGATAAAATAATGTTTCTGGAAAATGTTTTTAAGTCATCATTGTTTATGCGTCGTAAATTTGGAAGCCAAATAAGTAAGCGCTTTCATTACCGCCTATCATAAAAATATACATAAATATGAGTGATTAAGGTAGACATCGAGGTAGGGGGTATATGTGCAAAATAATAAATGTGTAGAGCTCCTCACCTCTAATAATATTTTATATAACAGAATAACTGAATTTGAATATATTTTGTTCCTTTTAAGACATTTTATCACCAATGTTAACAAATACTATCACAAGTAATGTAGGGAAGGGACCTTCAAGAAAAGAGCGTATAAATCCCTTTAAGGCAGGCAACGTGTTGCAGGTGTCTATGGGCGACGGTTATCACTTAACATTTTGTGACCCGCCTGTTCGTTTGCCTCCCAATTTCATAAAAAAGGGACTTTTAGAATTTTCAAGCCAACGAGTTAACTAATACAATAAAGAAAAAGGACAATTTGTTATTTTGATATAGAAATTGTAAAAAAATATTCATCGTTATTAACTTTTTATCTATGAATTTGGTTTGCATATGGATAGTCAAAATGAAAGTTAAAAAGTATCAATTTATATGAAAATTACTATTGGTTAGATAAATATTATCTGTCTGATTACGAGTTGATTGTGATACATTTTTTCACGTATATTTCTGCATGCTCATTATTTTATCCAAAAGCATGAGCAGTTCTGTCAGAAGGCATTACGTTTTTACGATGAGACAAACAAAGTAAGGGACTAACTTTGGATTAAGTACAGTGCTAACTGCTTTAATTGCATTTTTAAGTGCATGCTATACGGGTTACTTTAAACTCTTTTGATTAGCTTGGTTTATGGCAGAACCGTTAACTATCACTACCACTAGGTTATGGGCTTCATGAGAATCAACCCATATTGATAGTTTGTAAACTTCATTTTGACGTTACTAAAATATATTCACTAATAAATGGTAGTTTTTATTAATTTAAAGAAATTAGATCAGAGAAAATAAAATAAAATTATATAAAGTCAAACATTAAAGAGGGGAGGGGTTCAGTGAAATGTAACATTTCATGACAAAGAGTGGGGGAGGACCCAAATTGTATAACATTTTATTTTTTTAAAGCTTCGTTAATTTTGATACGATTGATTTGCTGTTGATTTTATATATAAATATTTTTCAAATGGTATTAATTTCGTACTGCTGCTGAACTGCTGTTTTAGTTTAATAAATTTCTATGTAGAAGATATATGACGTCACACTTGTTAGCGAAGGGTATCTTACGAATATGTGATCAGCTGAGGGAGAGGTGAAAACAGACTTTTACTACTTTAGAAGCGGATATTTCACAAAATATTGGCATAATTAAAAAACTATTATAGAAACCTCCACATCGTTTACAAAAACCTATCCTATTATAACCCACAAACATTAATTTAAAAAAAATCCAGCCCTCAGGTACCTCCATACATATATAAATGTATGGAGTGCTATCCTTAATCGTTTTATATTTCAAAATCATACTGCAAATGTTTGTAGCATTTCTCTATAACTTCATCATCTACCTTTTAAATTTAAACCTTATAATACACAAAGTCTCCGAATAAAACGACTGATTTACGGACAGACGGACATGACGAAACTATAAGAGATCTGTTTTTGCCATTTGGAATGCTAAAAAACCTTAATAATCTAATGTATAGATTCTTATCTACAAGCTCTATATCTTTAAGCACTAATTCCAATTTACTTTGCTGAACCGGAAATTGGACCTTCGCAATCACAATCGCGCCTAAACCTTTTGAGCTTAAGGCATCTTTAACTTCCATTATAAGTAAGCCAATAAGGTTTCCTTTTCTCCATTTTAGGAACCAAACCTTACAAAAATAATTCTCTATTAAGACACTAATGATACTGAACATTGACGACTTTATTTCTCTCTAAGATACATCTTAGAAGTCTACAAAATGTCGTTTAAAAACTCAATAGTGATAAGAGGTGCCGACCACGACGCGATCAATCGGTGCCACTTTGTATTGATAAGACGATTGATTGATATAATCTACTTGGACCACTTAGATACAAAATAACGAGAGCCCAGTGTTAACGCACACTACATGACGATTGCTCTTAAAACTTTTTTAATCATATTAAAAGCTCTATAACCGACTGCCCCACTTCTTCGTCTTCTTTTCAAGTGTAATTGATTAACTTCAATCTTGTTTTTATTATTAATGTTTTTTTTCCATTTAAATTACTTAAATAGCAATTCAAATCTAATTCCGCCACCAGTCCATTGTTCTTCAAAAATATATAAAATTACCATACACTAAGATATATTTATATTATAAAAAAAAAGACTTTGTGAAGTTGTTAACATAAAATTAGATCGAGATATCTAATTTTCTGTCTAATAACTTCAGAAACTATTTTTTCAAGACTATTAATTTCTATGATAATTTCCACACATTTTTGTTAACAGTTTTTATCCAGTAATTAATTAATGTATACAAATTTAGATGTGAGAGTTAATGTTATAATGAAATACATAAACGTGTTGTTCTTCCGTACAAACAATATTTTGAGATCCTAGGGTCCAACTATTAAGAAATTAAGACACCCAACGGCTAATGGAAAGCGTTATTCATCACGAAATAGAGACACACACCTGAGATAGTGGGTTATCTACAGGACATTTTTCTTCACGGAGTCTACATACCAATTTATGATTTAAATGGTAACTTGTAAAAAAATGTGGTATTTTAATAAAATAGAATCGTGTTGAAATCAAATAAATAAGGAAAGATGATATCATGTACATGAATAATCTTAAAGATTTGATAAATATCGTAATTAGCTTGCTGTTTTTTATAATGGAAATAAGGATTTTGGAATTCCACATTAGAATTAGATCCACTCTTAGAATGTTTAAGCTTCTCAAAGAAAAATATACGTTACTTGAACTAGACATAGAACTCATTTTCATACTGACAATAGAATAGGCCAACTCCTTAATGCTAAACACTACTTACCTTACCCTAGTGGAACAATGATCGTTGAGCCAGAGCACCCTTCAGTCAGGATAACGCAGGAATAAAGCGCTTGACTCAAGTCATACGCTTTAGCGATCTAATGTTGCTTTTTTGGTACCGGTGTAACAAATATGGGACTATATCAATATTTGATTTAAAAAAAAACTAAATTAAATTCTATTAATATGAGTCTTGTAACTTTAGTGTACTTCTTATCTGCCATTACCTGTAACAAAAAAAAAAACAATTGTCATAATTAGATAATTCTCATCAATCAAATGATTGTTTATTATAAACATATAATACATTTTTATTTCCATACAGATGATTATTTTTTTGCGTTATTATAATGATACAATACAATAGAATACTCTTTGTACCAAAAGAAAAACAAGTAAAAAACGTTACAATGAAATAACATCTTAATAATATATTTTATTTATTAACGCACCAATTAATTAAAATAATTCAAGACTGATTCCAATTAATATAAAGGATATTAATGATAAATAATAAATTAAAGAAGCCGTATTTTTATTCCCGTATATTTCTTAGCGTTCGCAGTTCACACTAACTGGTAGATTTAAACGGAGCAAACAACGAAAGACAAACGAGTAACTTCCAGTGACTTGCGACATAAGCCAACTGTTGCTCATTCCAGGTGAAAATGGCGGACATTTGTAAGGAAAAACAAATTGGCTCGCTCATTACGACTTTGAGAAAACTCCGTCGCTATTTCACACCCCATCCAATTTTGATGACGTCATTAGACACCCTTATTGGAAGTGCAGTCAAGTTGCTATTGCGAATGCCGCATTCCGGGTGTAATTGTGATGATCAATCACTGGAATTGTCTTTTTGGGATTCGAAACGGTCACGAATTATGCCTAAATATTCAGAAAAATGTTGCATAATTTGTACAATACGTTTCGTTGCTATGAAAAAAGATACAACGACTTTAATATTTTAAAGGTTCCGTATCCCAAAAATAACTTGCGGTTGTTGCAGTAATTAGGTCAAAGCGTTGAACCGCCAGGTTAAGTTTGAATTTTGAAAGTGTGCACAGAACCCTCATAGAGCGAATCCTACTAGCACTTAACAACATTTTTCTACAAACATACTTAGCTTAAAAATAACAAAAACAAAAGCAAGTTATTTTGAGAGCGAAGGCTTTTTAAACAGCATTATCTTGTCTTTCAAATGAAAGGTCCTTCATTTCAACACAAGACAATCAAGTTCATATTTAGACCGTTAAAATTCACAGAGGCGGAGTATTAGATATGTCTGAGAAGTGACAGGAAACGAGTCCGGCCCGCAGTCATTTCACACTCGGTCGAGTTTCAATTTGCCGCGGCCTGTGCTTCTGTTTATCGAAGGCTGCATGATTGTGGCCAGTCCGGTCATTGTGAACGAAAATTGGACGGAATTTATTAATGATCGTTCTTTTTGTGGATCATTACCCGCGCTTTATCGAGGTAGCTTTCTGTAATTTTATACGAGTGTAAATCTAGAAATAATCACATTACAAACCACTGATTATTTAGTTGACACTTACTTTTTTCGATTGTCCACACAGTAAAAAATTGCATATTCGGGCTTAGGCCTCTCCATAGACTTCCAAATAGATTGATTGAACGTACATACGAGTAATTCTATAAAAATAATATTGGGTTAAACTTTTCTGTTAACACATAGCTTTTCAGTTAACCTCACATAAGAACAAATTTAAAATGGACAACTTGATAGCACAGCACAGAGCACAGAGCGTTCGCTTAATTTACATAACCTGCTCATAATGAAAATAATCAAACAAGTCTTGTTACTACATAATTTTATTACAACAGTTTCTCAAAGGCTTCATAAAATTCCTGCATTAAAAAACAAATTTGATGGCGGTGTGTAAATAAAAATAATAAGTGAGGATCTTTTGAGAGGGCGTGACGGGTTGAATAATATTTGACAAGCAGTAAATATTAAATTGGCGAAAGGATTAGTCGAGCAAAAAACGGAGCAGACGCTTATGATCATAACCGAATGAGGCCAGCCAAACTGCGACTCATCGCTACACTGTTAAACTTACAAGACAGACAACCTTATCTTGACATTCAACAATAGCACATTTTTCATCACATTGTTATAGTGATTCTACAAAAAATTGCGATTATGCATAGATACCGCGACTCGCAGGCCGTTGAACTAACAACTTTAATTAAATCTGCCCGCGGCGTGTTGTTTCAATTTGTTGTAAAACAAAATATCTAATCAATAAACATTTGAAACGTCAAGCGCGAAACGCACTTTGTATTCAAATATTGTTACCGGGATGCCGGGAGGATTATCATGATAAATAAGATACACGACCGTTGGGACAAGGGAGCCAATCACCATACATCACCGGGATACGTCCAAATAAAAACCGGTAAAACAAAAAGGTAGGTTTATGTGTCAGGAACAGGGCTAAGGGAAAACAAATTGTAACAAGGGCCAGATCGTATCAGGCTAGGCGCCTTCAAAGACGTGAAAACTAATTAAGATCGGACGCTTTTCTAAGCCGATAACTTGCTTCAGACAGACGAGTGGACGTGTTTGTGTATTGGCAATCAAAACAATTAACTTTTTGCTGTGTTCACCACTATCTAAACAAAACGGATATACCTAAGTTTTTTTATTCGTTCCATGACCTTCTCGTGGGATTTTTGAGTTGGGATCTAAAATTGAGATTAATACTTCTGATACTAAAGATTTAGGCGATTTAAATTTAGGCACAATATTTTTAACAAAATAAAAAGTCGACTAAAAAGTTACAAACCAAAATAAAAGTGTTAACTAAACGTCCCGCGGGGTGATCGAAGCGTGAAATAAATAAAATAGAAGCACCTCGCAAACTGGAGGGGAAAAGATATAAAAATTGTGGCGTTAATTTTCCAGCGAGATTTCCCACCAGTCCGGAGGAACGGGGAAGGCGCGTGCAGTGGACACGTGAATTAAAAACGTTAACAATGGCGTGGCGACGGATTCCTTAATGAACTTGCGCCCGGGGCATGAGGAGCGACGCCACCGGCGTCTCGTCACAATCACGTTCGATCGAGCTCAAATATTGAGGAAATTCACAAATTCATCTAACAAACGTGCCGATTCCGCCATACGTTTTGATGAAATATAATATCTCAATCACATTGGTTCATTTACGGTCAATAAAATAACATCTAAGTGTTTTTTTCATGGGGCATTATTACGTACATTTCTCTCTAGATATTTGATCTATGAGTATTCTCACCAGCAATTGCTAAGTATTTTTAGATTTAAATAAATTCATTTTTGACTGTTATTAATAGAAATCATTAAACACATTAAAAATATTTTAAGACTTTTACGACGCTTAGTTTTCTTCTATCTTTCTTATTTTCCAAACACGTCCATTGTTTATATAATAATTTAATAATAAAAGAAAATTAGCAATCATAATAAAAACCTGGCGGCGATGACAGGTTAATTGGCTTCAGCAAGGCGCGTCTTCTAGTATTTATGAGAATCCACACTGGTCTATGTAATTTGTCCTCTGAATATTGAGCGTTATGACCAGATAATTACCTTTGTAAATAACGAGCATACCCCATACCGTAAAAGAGCAAAATTTTCGCTGCGAGAAGGAAAAAGCATTATTGAAAAAGAGGCGAGTCTGATATATAAATAAAATACGGGTTCAGCTATCGGCGGCTTGTTATCGCATGCCTGGATCGCGGCTATTACAGCAAAATATCTGTTATTTGGGGGTCAGTAGGCACATTTTGCTTTGCATTGAGCCGGCGCGCCGATGCCTCGTTATAATAATGTGAACTTCGGGAATTGCGACGTCTTTGGAGTGGGACACGTTTGAATGTTTAGACTTTTTGTAACATACGTCTACAGAACGCGATTGGTTAGATGCAATTATCGAGCGGAAAACGTGGCCACGTGTCGTTCGTTAATCAGGAGATTTATTGCTTATATCTTTTTCTGGCTCAAGTTCAATCAACTTTAATGAAATAAAATATATTAAGAAAGAAATTATGACAAATTGCTTTTAATTTTTGGGAGAAAGATGACTAATGCGACTTCATATATTTCTGTGTTCGACGTCAGAAAGAATTTCTTTTACATACATAATAATTGCGAGTTGTCTCGAGGCGTCACGATCCTGATGCATAATGACAAAGTACTCAGTGACGTGAAAATTGCTCTCCGCGGTCTCGGCCACGAGAACACTTTATACAGAGGCGCGGCCGTTCGCGGCCTCATAGTGTATATACATACATATATTATACTCATCCAATTACAAACCAGTGACCGCCTGACCGCTGGCATTTTGACCAAAATATTTCCTGGTTAAAATTTTAAACACGTATCACTAAATTGTATCTTAATCCTAATATTGTAATCATATGTATATTGGAAATCCTTATTGAGCTAGTTTTTGCTGACTGTATTTTAACATAAAAATGCAGTCAAGTGCGAGTAGGACGTGTATCGAGAGTTTCGTGCAAACTTTCAAATATAAATTTCACTTAGCAACAACCGCTCATATAGAGTTTGTAATAAAAAATTAACATTTTTATTTCGCTAAAACGATTTATGATTTTCTATTCATTTGTTGACCTTGCTTTTTCGTCAAATTTCAACAATCTAGGTAAAAGGGTCATCAAAATGGTCACTCTAAATCCTCGTTCCACTACCTCTGACCACACTTTATTCCCAATTATTTTTTTCTTCGTTTCAATTTGAAGATTATTAATTTTTTTATAACTACGGCCAGTGTGTAGAACGACAAACATTTATAGTACTGTACAGGTCTTGTATTCTTATTGGTTCCCTTATACTTTAGCAATATTTATTACATAAAGGATCCAATTTTTTTAGCTTACCTTACAAGTTTGATTTTCTTAACCGAAAGAGATTGTAGACCTGATTATATGATACCACTTTCAGCTCAATCACTTTGCGCCGTCTTAAGAATAAGGTCTTAACAGACTAACATTTAAGCGATCCTAAAGAGTTCCGTATTCATTTTTCTTAGGTACAGAACTTTAAAAATAAAGTCCGTTATGTTCGGTATTGCCAAAGTCCAAAGATAACCAATTTTTTTTTTAATTTAAATCAGTACTGCGTTAGCCTGCGATTGACTAAATTTGATGTAAAAAGGAGTCAAATATATCATGTTGCCTTTACTCAAATAATAAATAACATAGTAATTGAAATCAATAAACAAAACTTCATAACATCAGACCATCTCAGCTGTTAATTGCACGTCATTCGATTGATAAACAAATTGTCTACGCGCACGACAGATCATGACTAATTATAAGGACACTAATCTCAGGATATTATGCATGTACAATCAACCAGTCAATGCATGCTACGTTACTCTGCACAAGTCCGTATGCTGTGGTATTAGAGGCAAATTTGCAAGGGCAAGTTGATGAGCCTGACTGTATAAAGACTCGTTGCCACTACCTGAGACAAACCAGACCGCGTCAACCTATCATTAGCTGCTACTTAGTTGTCAACTTTATTATAGAAATTGGTTTTGTGAAGTTTTAATCGGTAGGTAATTATAGTAGTTCACAGAAGCTAGATCAAAATTATCTTCTCACTCACCACTCTTGTAAATCAAGACATATGTATGTATTCCGTTTCAACTTATTCACTTCATTGTTAATTTTCAGGTCTGTCATAATATTTTTATTCAAATTGACTAGAATCAAGCACTTTTGAATCGTCAATTTGTATATTTTAATTTTTTTTATTAATGATTGACGTCAATAGTGTACTTAAAAATAATTCTACCACCACTTCCAAAGCGCAAGTGGTGGAAAAGTGGCGGAATAAACTCCATTGCAGCATTTCTAAAGTTACCTTAATTATAAACATAAATTTATAACTTCCCTTGTCATTTCATGTTTTTCTGGACACTATTTTTAAATAAATAAATATTTATTCACATAGAACACAGTTTATAAGGTCTTCATATTAAAAACAAAAATAGTACACATGTTTTACCACACGAATGGCATTCGAATAGGGTATATAATATAAGTAACTGCATAATATATTACATTGTAATATTTTATTATGACTACATTTGTAATGAGTACGAAATAAATAAAAATAAATTTACGCACAAAAAAATTCATTAGTACAAACCCTCAAATAAAAAATAATTTAATTTAATTATTTTTTTCGCCGCCAGGTCCAAAAACTAGTCTGTTCTTGTGTATCTATAATAAACTTCCCCTATGATTTTTAACCCGTTATTTTTTTTACCAAAGAATAAATGATAATTCTGACGTTTCCTCTGAACACAATTCAAATAAATAGTAACTTAAGGCTAATCCAATTCCGCAAAACGAGGCTCTCTAGACAAGATTCAGGCCAGACGTCCTCAAAAATAATTCATCCTTCAAAAGCCTAAAATGCTGAAGACGTAATTTGATTTCGCTTACAAAAAACCTCCGCCGACTAATTTCGCGATAATAAAATACGCTTACAAAGGCAAAGGAAAAAGACAAATAAAATTTGTAAGTGTCAAGACGGTTAAATCACGGTAACATAACGAGGCTCATTTTGACGGCACTTGGGGGGAGCCTTCAAAGGTAATCTGCAGGTCTGCCAAGTGTGCATTTATTACTGAAATAACTTCAGGGGGACTGGGACTCTTTATCATCGCTCTTCGTGTTATTTGTCAATTTAAGTATGATAATGTTTATGATTAATGGGATTATTCATTTTATGATTTGATTTATAATAAAACCAAAAAGAAAACTGTATTATATATAACAGTAACTATTATTATTTTCTTAATTTTGCATATCACCGCAAGAAGTAAAATGAACGATCAGCGTATTATCTCTAACATATCTTTTCTGTATCTACATTTTAAACGATTTATATTGATTGATTAACATTTTAATTTTGTACAACAGTTGAACTTACATTGATAAAAAATTTACTCCTTGCGTACTATATTTATACTACTATACTTTTGATTTATACTACGTACTATACTTTTGACTTTGTTAAATTGATCAATTAAACAGACATCGGTAACTAGAATACTTTGCATCAACTAATCAGTAATAAAGATTTATACGCAAGAAACGAAATAAACTTTTTAAATACAATAAACGGTATCGACACAAGAAAAAATAAATCACGATTAACCTCACATTTGTCTATTGTGAATTCTACAGGTATTTGTACAGTCAACAGCACATCGACCTTTCCAAATTCATTGCATATACCCCACTTGCTCTTTGTTACCTGACATGCAGTTGACTGTACTAATTCCCTATTGCAAGCAATATAAACTGATACAATACCATCTTGTGCCCAATACGGGTACTGTACCCCGTACTAGGATATTACCATATGCAGGCCATCAATTGAGGTGAGGGTTCACTTTCCAGCTATACAATGCATACTATAATTGCAATTTTTAATTCTTTATCTCTTACGGGGTAGACAGAGCCGAAAGTCCTGGTATAAGAAGGCTATACTTAGCCGAACGGTAACGTATTAATGAAATGATGATTCGGATAAGTAAATTGGCTAGGCGGTTTTCCATCGCCTATGAACAGAAAGAATTTCTCTCAATTGACTATTACAATTTGTGTGGTGAGACCACCACTTCCTTGCTACATGTTGTCATCCTCAAAGGAACACATCTGAGTCATTCCTCTCTTATCTACGTCTAACTACCTTACTGCCTGCAGTGGTATTTCCGGACAAATACGACATCGGAACCTTCAAGAAAAGAGCGCATAACCCTTTAGAGGCCGGCAACGCTTCTGTGACCCCCGGGTGTTGCAGGTGTCTATGGGCGGCGGTGATCACTTAACCTCACGTGACTCGCCTGCTCGTTTGTCTCCCTCTGTCATAAAAAAAACCTAGTTATTTTATATTAGTATACATACATATGTACGAAACGTCTAAATCCTAGACGATGTTTAAACCTCTTGGAGAATTGCTGTGGTGATTCAATCCCATCTAAAGACCGATAATTACAGAATTAAATTATTTTAAATTCCAGCACACATCCAAATTTATTACAAGTGTACGTGCCAAATGAATTGGAACGCGGCGAGAAAGCAAAGTGCGAAGAAGCCTCAGGGGCAACAGTCGGCAGAACCCGCAGTCCGACCACAGAGTAGATAAATACAGAGAGATAGTGCCATATGTAGTATTCGTTTGGTTATATTTCTTCTAAAACTGCCATTATATACATTATCACAGACAGATATATTATCACGTTTTTATCCCTTTAGTCGGGATAGACAGAGCCAAGAGTCGCGAAACTCAAAGGGCACACTTAGAAGAATGGTGGGCTTATTGGTAGAATAGAGATTCAGATATAGTAACAGGTTACTAGTCCATCTACCATAATAATAAAGAAAAAATTTTTAAGTTAGGAGGTAATTTGTTTTTAAAATTGTATTTTAGAACGAATAATTTTTATCCGACCATTAAACGTTCATTTTAAATCCACAATATTATGTTAAAATAGGCCTAAAGAGCAATTATCAATCAATTTAAGAAACAGAAAACGGTTTTGTGTATAACAGTGTTATTATACACAACAGGCATAAACAAATTAAGTAAAGAAATGTAATTATTATTATGTATTTTATTAGTAATGGTTACATTTTAGACATGAAATCAAAGAGAATAGATTAAAAAATACATAATTGATACATACTGACGTGAAAAAGGTGCATTTGGAGGTCTTATTTCTTAATAAAGTTTTGATTTTGATATATTTACTTAGCTTAGTCTACATGCACAAATCTAATCCTTAACCCGACTTCAAAATGCAGCGTTGCATTTCCACCGATAATTTAATTGGGTACCTGACATTTAATCAATACGCTTGATTTAATTAATTGAACACTCGAAATCGATGCACTTTTATGGAATGCCTTCGTTATTCCCCGCATCGCCTTTTTCAGACTCCGAATGCCTGATAACTTAGTGTCACAGTTTGATCGTCAGCTTAATTGAAATTCTAATTTAAACGATTGCGTTTCGTATACATGCGTTTCCATTATACGCGACTATATAGAGACGAGTAATCTCTACGGAGATAAATATTATAGATATATGTAATATTTAGCGTGCAAACTAATAATTTAATGAGAAAAATCCAGAAAAAATTAACCAGTCTTATTATTAAAAAATCGCGTTTTAAATATTTATCAAAATATATTCGTCGAAACTATCATTTCACCTTCAAAATGCGAATATTTCTTGATCGCAAGCAATTTGTGTAATGTAATGGATCACGCGAGACGAGGCAAACATCACAATATAATTGCCAGAGAACGGTATCCTCAGAATTAATGATAAAGAAACAGCAACCGAATTACACTCAGATACGCCACTGGTATAAATTAACGAGATATGAGCAATAAACCTCCATACGATTACAACAGCCATTACTTAAATAACGACTAGAGTAAGGCATCCAACATCTGAATTTGATGGTAATCCGACATCAGTTTAAAGGTTGCAATCTACTTATACTAATATTATTAAGAGGTAAACTTCGAAACTTTGTTTGTTAGGGCTAATCTTCGGAAATACTGAACCAATCATAAAAACATTTTTACAATCATCAAGCGACAGTATTCAGGAGTGCTATAAGCTATATTTTAGTGGGCACGGATCAGCTAGTAAGACCTAATCGGCCAACATGCACACATTCGTTGAACTATGTGTCTTAGAGCGACCAATCAGTATCGTTACTAAAATTATAAATGTTATAAAGTTCACTTTAAAATGGAGCAACGGATTAGTGTGATTTTTATAATTTGAAAATATTTAAAGGGCTGGAGAGTGACATATGTGACATAGGCTACTTTTTATCTCTTTATATTCTCAAAGTGACGCGAGCGAAACCGCTGGCAAAAGCTAGTTATATTTAAAAAAAAAAACAACATTAAAAATAAATTCTTGTTTTGAGCCTAAAAAAACAACTTACATTCAACATTCATAGCTAGCTACTCGATTAGCAAGTTTCATTGTAATGAATACGTAACAAAAGCTTTAATTAATTTTATTTGTCACTTGGAGCAGAACATTCTATGTTCTGGTCCTGGTTATTCTATGATATAAAGGTATGCTTCTATAGTCTTTTTATAGTTAGAGAGCACAGAAAAATAATCAATGTACACATACGGGTTGCGCATTCAAAAGAGGCGATTAGTGTCACTGCAATTACACATAATGATATTTATACGTGAGTGTCGCTGTAATTTGATCGCCATGTCGGTAATAATAATAATAACTCGCTGTCGTAACGTTGAGATAATTTCGAATTGGCTTACCGCAAAAAAACCCGTGAGAGTCGTATGTATTTTGATATTGAGTTCACTTTCTACGTTATCTAGTTACAAATATGCCGTTATTTTGTCGCGATTGGTTCGATGCTTTGTCTCTTTAACCTGTTGTTAGGAAAAACTGTTCACTTGTTAGAGTTCCGTGCCCAAAGGGTAAAACTAAAACCTTATTACTAAAGCTCTGTTGTCTGTCTGACATCAGGTTGTATCTCATTAAACGTGAAAGTTAGACAGTTGAAATTTTCACAGATAATGTATTTCTGTTGCCGCTTCAACAACAATACTAAAAATAAAAATGAAATAAATATTTAAGGGTGCTCCCATAGAACAAACGTCTTTTTTTTTGCTTTGTTTTTGCTAGATATTGATAGCATTGTCTTTTGAAATATTTATATCCCTATCCCCATTTAACTTGAAAATCACAAACTTGATATAAACGCTAATATAAATGTTCTAAGTAGGTACGTTCCCTTGATAAATAGAAGTTATCCGACCAAAGACCGGAGGCGTTAACTGATTTATGTCGGTTGCCTCTATTATTTAGAAATCAGCGGATCTTAATATGCCAATAAATGTTCTTCGATAAATGTTAGTGCTGTTCATTTAAATATAAATACTTAAAATATAGATCAACGTCAAAAACAATGTAAAGAAATTTTAAAAGTAAATAACAACTGTCGCATCACATTCTCGGACGGCCTCGCTTTTTTATTAAGTTAGAGGGAGGCAAACGAGCAGGCGGGTCACGTGATGTTCAGTGATCACTGCTGATAGACAACTGCAACACCTGCGGGGTCACAGAAGCGTTGCTGGCCTATAAATATAAAAAAACCTCGTCCTCCCCAAATAAATAGGAGGGCGGACGCAGCATGGCGGCTGTTAGCCGCCATTCAGGCGTCGGTTTTCTGTGAGAGTGTGGTACTTCCGCGGACAAGCCGGCCCATTCATGCTGCAGACTTGTACCACTCGCTAGTTTTTTTTTTTTATGTCAGAGGGAGGCAAACGTGCAGGCGGGTCACGAGATGTAAAGTGATCACCGCCACCCATTGACAACTGCAACACCCGCGGGGTTACAGTAGAGTTGCCGGCCTATAAAAAACCTCGGCCCTCCCCATTTGGGGAGGGCGGTAAAGTTGGGCCTCCATAATATAAACTATTCTAATATAAACAATTATCATCTTAAGACGACACAAAAACTAAATAACAATAAGCTGAACATGTATTTGTTAAGAATAAAACCTGGTTGTACGAAGGCAGAATTTCACAACTTAGTATGTAAGTAGTTTATTTTGACGAATTCACCAATCATAAATAATGCGCGATTGGAAACCAAAGGGATAGTGCAAAAAGTTATACAAAGGCGAAGTATTCGATACGTTTTCGTAGAAGACAAAGAAAGAATTCAAATTTAAAAGTCACTTGGGCCGCGAAATATTTCACAAAATAAAATAAAACTAATGGCACGATAGGCTGTTGGTCATTACGAAACGACAATGTGAAATCGCGTAAAAACAGATGGAAATCAAAGGGAAAATAGACCATCATTATAAGAACAGAAGAGAGCAGACGACATCAAAGCGACACCAATTACAGCAATATGGCCATTCAATTTGGCAAATACAAAAGCGTTGGCGCATAAAGACTAGCTCGGAGCGGAGATAAAATTGACAAATAAGATTTGATACCCGCTAACTGGAGCGTGAAATTTAAATCAACGACAACAAACAATCCGTGGCCATAATAGAAACGAATACCAAACTTCAAAACTCCATTAAAGCGGCATCCGAACTTCCCATTCGAGGGCGAGCAGGCGTGCCCGACGCAGAAATGTATATTTTATTCATCCATACTACACACCGCTCCGCGATTGGTATCCGATAAAACTTTGCTAAGCAAAAATAAGCAACACGATTAAGTGTACCTGTCACTCGTTCCTTGTTCTTGTTTCTAAAATTTGTATAAAATATTCCGATGCGGCCGTGTCGCCGACAACGATTTCTGTAGCATAAACACACAAAAGGAATAAAATGAGCAGTGGCGGAGAAGAATAGTCTTTGTGTTTCAATCCCTACACTAATAACACCAAAGTAAAAAATATTGCTTCGAATCACTGAAAATATTTTTAGAACGTTATATTATTTACTACATACCGTCCTAGTTTTTATTGTGTGTTTTAGGCAGAGAATATAACAACATTGTTGCGAAAGAATAAATTAATTCAAATTCCAGATGCATTCTTATCTCACAGGATAAGGAATGTGTTATCATATCACACATCAATCAATCGGCACGAAAACGTCCTTTAATTAGTCCAATTTTCGGAATCGGTCTACACTGGGATGCCTTACATTTTAAGACACGAAGATTCCCCGAACACAGTTCGACAATACGTGTTAGTCATTCCATTACCGTCTCGATTTCCTAAAACACCGCAACTTGTGTCCTGTAGAAATACTTGACGCTTCAACAGCTACGGTGTTCTGTTCGGACGCGTTTTGGCTTTTTTAATTCGAAGCGTGGGAAGAATCGTTAATAAACTCGTAGTAGAATGAGTCCCGATTGGATTGTAAAGCTTGGATTTAGAGGGTCGTTTATCGGCATTATCGAGTGATGTGCGAATGTGAAGTAAAAAGCAGTTTGTCTATTGAGTCGGGTGTCGAAGCGGGAGGTGGACGGTGTACGCCGTCACAATAGCACAATTAAAATGCCAACAAGTCCGGTTGCCAGCCCAATCCAATTACAGTGGACAACGATTCCAACGAGTAATTGGAAGTGAGCCTATACAGTATACAGAGCCGGACTACATGGAAGAGACGCATCGGGACGGCCACTGCCGACAATTATTGCTTGACCTACCCAAACGTATATACACTGAAGTAATTCGTGTACGTATTTGACTACACCTATGGGCTACACAGAGTCACTTTTCACTTCAATGCTTATAAATAATTCAGCAAGATAGAATTATTAGGTTACGAATTTCAAATCAAAGTTCTTAAGTTGACATAAAGCTTATTCAAATATGTATGTGATTTATTTAATATAATTTTCACATGCGTTTGAATGGGTTCATATAACTGAAAAGCTTTTAGCAGCCTATATTTTCAAAACAAAATTTTGATTGGATTTTTTCGTCAATGCGATATTGACTTTAATATTTCAAAGGAATATCAAATGAACCTGTTATCTGTAATGTCAAAATTGGCTAGGGTTAGAATTATATCCAATATGGAAAATAATATTTTCTGTTCTGTCCGAAAAGAAAATTAATGTATTTTTTAGTGTCTTCATCGATATGATTTAGATATTATTCCAAAATAATAAAAATTGAAGTATTTACATGCATGTTTTGTTAATGGCTCATCTTAAATGACCATATTGTATACACCAAATTTCGAAATTTTAATTATTAACTTTATGTATAATTATTAAAGATAAAATGCAAAATTTGTAATCTGTCTGTAAGTGTACTTTAATTAATAAATGAATAACCAAAGACAGAAGCAAGAACAATAAAACTAAATTAAAACAGACGACAAGATGTAATCTTGTAAAATAAAATCAAACAGCAAATCAAAGAACAATTGCAATAGAAAATCTTTTAATCCTAAACGTTGCATTGCTGACTTTGTTCCGTTTCACAAAGAGAAGTTGAGCGTCTGGTACGTACCCCAAAGCAGATGTTTACTTGCGTCGATCGGAAAGGAAACAATGTTAAACTGTAAAACAAACTGCTAGGAGCACTTTCAGCGTGATCTATACACCAAGAGACAAGAATGTATACAGAAATAAAGTTCTATTTTAAGTAAACTTATTTCTTTTCCATTACTAAAACCAATTATCATATCTATAATGTAATGCAGCGACCCAAGGTGAGTATCAGAAGCCATGATTATAATGTTATGAGCCACATGTTGACACGTTCTGTGTTTAGCATTTGGTTTATTAAAAACAATAATCTGTTCTCAAATGATATATTTAAGTTTTAATCATTTATCCTCATAAAAATAAATCACTATCCTGTTTTTGCATAAATTCTTTACCTGTTATCTGAAAATCAGATGTATGTATACCAAACATAGTTATATAAACAAAGAAAACACGTTATTAAAGTAGGAATGCTTTTTCCAGTATAAAAGACTAAAAGAAATAACGAATGTTGCTGGCAACACTAGTTTTTTAGTTTTTTATTTTTTTAGTAGTCAACATTGCATGGATTGTCGAGTCTGACTCACTTCCGTTATTCTATTCGTACTGTGCTCT
>JADGIL010018174.1:810-12627 GCA_020352625.1 Cactoblastis cactorum
TGCCTCCCTCCGACATAAAAAAGAATCACACAGATTGAGTTAGCCCCAAAGTAAATTCGTGGACTTGTGTTATGGGATACTAACTGACCGATATTTTTTTAATTAATACACATATTAATTAACATCCAAGACCCAAGTCAATCAGAAAAAGGTCTGTTTCCATCATGACCCCGGGGATCGAACCCGAGACCTACGGAGTAGCTGACAAATACGTTAACCGTTTCACCATGGAGGTCGTCAATGTTGATGTCTATTGCATTGGTTTTTTTTTAGAGAAAGGGGGCTGTAAAATCTTCTGCCCGGTACGAAAAATTCATAGATTCGGGCTACCTCTTCTTACGCAAGCGTTTAGTGAATGCACAACGCACTTAACATCCAGAATATCTTGGAAGGTCGGTTTCGTCATCTTGGAAGTGTTCCGGGGAGACAAATTTAATATTTCAGACGTCGAGCAAATAACTAGATATCTTTGAAAGACGTTGGTACATTGAGAACTTATCTTTCTCCATATAGATGCGACAGTATATTTTTAGGGTTCCATACTCAAAAACAAACACGAGGCCCTAATACTAACACTACGCTATCCGTCATCAGGTTGTGTCTCGAATAAAAAATAATATTACTTGGTAGAGATTTGAAATTTTCACAGATAATAATGCATTATTTTTTTGTTATTATAATAAATATATAAAAAATTACATATTTAACGAAGTTTTCCATGCAACCAACATGGATTTATTGCAATTTTTAAAAAATAATTGCATGAAACGCTAAATTCGCACATACGATTCCAACAGACGGACAGCGTAATCTTATAGGGTTTATTGCCGTTTGGGAACGGAACCCTTATAGTATTAACACAGTCAAACATTAAATCTAATTGCTCGATAATCTCTCAAATTATGAATATAATCCCAATCTCTGGCATAAAAATATACCTACATAAAATAATTTATTTATTTAAAAACTTTATTGCACAAAACAAAGAAATTATGTACAAAAGGCGGACTTAATGCCATATGCCAACCAGAACCAACAATAATCAAAATATCTTAAACATTCCACCATTACTCAAGAACTTATGTTATTATTTTGTTATTTATTTATAAGCACTTTCAAAACTATAGTCTGCAACCATTCAGTTCTAATTATACTCTATATCAATAATGTTTTATCAGTCTGGTTAGCAAATCGCAACTATCAAAAACAAAACAGTACGACCGACGCTACCAATCCTTCCTCAAGGCACAGTCTTATAGCAAGTAGATCATGTTTGTTTTATCTATATAAATCCCAAAAGTGTTATTATTTTTACCCGACTGCGGCAGAAGGAGGGACAAATTGGTAGATACAACGATGTCTCATAGATTTGTTTGTCCCGCCTGCAATTATTTATAATATATACATTGTGTTAATGCATACGATTTAACTAAATTGTAAAGCTTGTTTCCCCCTTTTTAGTCAGTCATTAGCATTTGCAGTCGGGTATTTTGTTTTTTTTTAAAATAATAATTTTTATTCTAGCTACTGTTACGCCACATAAGTTATTTAGTGTTGGAAACATCAACACATTTATTACTAAGCTGTTTAATAAAAAAGCTAGTCGTGGCCAGGTTCAGGGCGTACTTAGAAAAGGGTAGGTGAGAAGTATCATTAACTGACGATTGTACATGAAAAGATTGTATGATTGTGGTGATTGCAAATTAACAGTACATGGAAGAAAGTAGTATCTGCCTATCCCGGGCAAAATCCGTGATCATATTATGTGATATACATACATACAGTTAATAATTTTTAGGTACCGCAGTAAAAAATCTACACTTTCGCCTTGTCCAACGGTTCATCTGCGGTTTAGTTCAAAAACTATTAGCACTAAACAGTTTTAATTTAGAACGAGTATTAACATTTATCACATTGATTAAATAAGTAGCGTTAAATGCAACTATTATTTACATTTGACTCATAAGTATGTTTTTTACTTGGTCTGCTTAATATAAGACTGTGCCCCAAAGCCTTTTACCAATAAAACTTGTTCGAACGCTGTCAGCAAAACGTGATTTATGAGAAGTCGAGATTAATAGGTCAAACGGTTTCAGGTCACCCCCGAAATTAACAGTATTCTGAAAAGCAATTGATTAAAATGTTCGATATTGTCTGGTGTAATAACATATTGTTGTCGTTTCGACACGTGTCGGTGAGTTGTTTTTTTTATGTCAGGGGGAGGCAAACGAGCAGGCGGGTCACGAGATGTTAAGTGATCACCGCATAGACAACTGCAACACCCGCGGGGTTACAGAAACGTTGCCGGCCTGTAAAAAACCTCCGCCCTCCCCATTTGGGGAGACGAACGCTTTGTTTTAAGTTAGACCTTCTACAATACAACAGTGAAAACCGCAACAAAATTCATTTAGTTGTTTTTGTGTGATTAGAATTTTTGTCTGTTGGTAACATAAATTCAAAAAATTCTAAAAATAATCGTTTTAAATCAGACTCAATATCTCCCATGCACAGACCTAGCTCAACTACAGTTTTTTTATATAGGTACTAGCTAATGCCCGCGTCTTCATCCGCGTAGATTTTACGAAAAATTATATCCCTCGGGAACCATACATTTTTTCCGGATAAAAAGTAGCCTATCTTTTTTTCTAGGTCGTAGTCCATCTCTGTGCCAAATTTCATATAAACCTGTTCGGTAGTTTTTGTATGATGCGTGTATAAACATACAGACAGACAGACAAAAATTCTACAAATAATAGTTTTAGCTTCTATAAAGAGCCCCTATATATTTTATTCTTAAATATCTCCCATGTACAGACAAAGCTCAGTTACAATTTTATTATATGTATAGATATAGATTTCGCGTTGTTTTTGAAACAAAAAAATATGTAATATCCTAACCTTATTAAATGACGCATCTTCGCATTGTTTTTCACTATTCACACTATGAAACGGAGTTCTCACTGCATATCATAATACTGCAAAAAAATGCGAATTTCTGTTGTATTTGAGTTCTAGAACTTAAAATAAATTACCTATTTATTAATGTTAATTCTATACGAATTCGGGGACAAATTAACATAACATATAATACTTCTTTTTTATGTCAGGGGGAGGCAAACGAGCAGGCGGCTCACGAGATGTTAAGTGATCACCGTCGCCCATAGACAACTGCAAGAACCGCGGGGTCACAGAAGCGTTGAAGTTGGGCCTCCGGCTCTCCCACTCGTACGGAGCATGGCGGCTCTTCTGTGGGAGTGTGGTACTTCCCCGGACGAGCCGGCCCATTCATGCTGCAGGCTAACAAAGCAAGTAGCAGGCTCCACAACACTACAAGTAGTAGCTCCATACCACTACAATGCAGTGGCCATACCACCTCACCTTATACATTTTTGTGGCACGAATTAACTTTGTGGAAAATGAACAACAACCCGTTATTACGCCATGCTCCATTTAGGATCTAATCTGCTGTACAAAATACATGAAATATTTCCAAAAAACATTTGTCTTTTGATATATATTTACGACATATTTTATTTGTTATTTTGTATTCGACACAAACAAACAAAAGGTGATATTATGATGATGCGTTCTTCATAATTCATCGGCCGCGTTTAGTTTTTGCTCCGGCCGCCGGCGTTTACGCATACAATGCTAATGTTGCCAGGTGTAAAAACTACTAAGCATCGATATTTTTATTCAGGCAATATAGGTCTCGTTATAATTCGGCAATAATGATTAAATCGACAAATAAAGCATGGGATCTGCTGCGCAGACGTTTGTTTATTTTTATTTTGTATGCTTCCATATTTTAGGGTTCCCAAAGGGTCAAATAGAACCCTATTACTAAGAGTCTATCTATCTGTATATCTGTCTATTACCAGGCTGTATCTCATGAACTATGAAAGTAAGACAGTTGAAATTTTCACAGATGATGTACTTCTGATACCGTTTAAACGACAAACACTAAAAGCAAAAATAAAATAATTGGCTACAAAGTTTAATAAATATATATGAGCAATTCATAATTATGCTGAAAAAATTCTTCAGACAAAAATCTCGTATCATAATTGAAGAATTAAATGCAGAATAA
This sequence comes from Cactoblastis cactorum, assembly GCA_020352625.1. NCBI lineage: Eukaryota > Metazoa > Arthropoda > Insecta > Lepidoptera > Pyralidae > Cactoblastis > Cactoblastis cactorum. The sequence continues at coordinate 4,901 of JADGIL010018174.1, forward strand.
TAAAATCAGTTATAATTTATTGCTACTATTTTATTATTACTAGTAAAGTATTGCCAATTTCTGATGACATTGGCATTTGGCAATTCTTCCGTTATAATTGAAACATTTTTATTCAAGCAATGTTCGGTTTCTATTTTAGTTTAACGGGTTAGCATTCCATCTGACGCTTTTGGGCCGTGAGAATCGATATCTGTTATTTTCATTTGGTAACCACTATAGCACCCTGCACACTACAAAGGACGAAAAACGAGTTTTGCATATATCTCTAATAACTTCGCTCGCACCAAATACTTAAAATTAAAAAACGCAGCCTATGTCACTGTCTAGACCTTCAACTATCTCCACATAAAACATCACACTAATCTGTAGCTCCGTTATGACGTAAAGACGACAAAAAAAACATTAGTAGGTATGGATATGGAACTGAATTTACTTATTTGTGTCGCATTCACATACATAAAAAACTCAATACTCAATTGCCCTACAATATTGCATATACATAACTATTAAAAAGCCAATCCGATATTTTTTTTATAAAATAATATTTATTACATACAGACACGATTCCAAGAGGAAGCCTAACTTCACGCGGGTGAAGTCAGACGCCATAGCTAGAAAACAATAAATAAGGTGTTTTGTGAGAAGCTGGTGGTTTCGATGCGCCTGCGCCAGGAAACCACGTCGCGGGACGTGCTGGTTACCTCCTCACACGATTGACCAGTCTTGATACTTTCCACGCCCGCTTATACAAAAACTAAGATAGTTACACTAAGTCGTACTTTTAAGCATAGTCAACTGAGTCAAGATGACAGCCTAGAAAAAAGCCGAAGGATAACTTAGTTTGTATTTATTGCTTTACGCAAATCTTAACTTACAAGTAACTTGCTTTACTTATAAAGGTGATTGGTCGGGTCTTGCGAGTTAAAATTGGAACTGAGACTCGAGGGAGAAGTCTTATGCTACATAAAGAAAGAGCGAATATTGTAGAACGTGACCATGAGTAACAGAAAAATGTACTACGTACGTAGGGGGTACAGAAAAAGGTTTTTTTAATGAAAGAGGTAGGCAAACGAGCAGGCAGGTCACGTGATGTTAGTGATCACCGCCGCCCATAGACACCTGCAACACCCGGGGAGTCACAGAAGCGTAGCCGACCTTAAAGTAATTCACGATTTTTTTTTGAGATTCCATACCTCACTTACATACTTCAAACGTATAAATAACTTCAGATTATGTTACCTAAGTATCAAGTTATTGCGTGCCACGTTGATGAAGGACATCGCGACGCGACGACAGTCTCACGACACCGCCACCAATCCTTTCTAACTGATGTTATATGATGTTATTTAACTTAATAAAGTTAAATTTATACCCACCTATACATATATAGCCTAAACACTATTATTAGTATTCTAATAATAGTGTTTAGGCTATACAGCACACTCAAGCACTATCTTTAAGCCCAAGCTCCCGACGACCAGTTACTCGTATGTGATTAACAGTGATTATACACTACCCTCATACTGTCATTATTATATAAATACATATAAATATATACGGACACATCACACAAATTAAGTCAGCCCCAAATTAAGTTCGAAACTTGTATTATGGGATACTAAGGCAACGATACTATATTTTATGATAAATACATATGTATATACATAGGTAGATAAACATCCAAGACCCAAGCCAACCAGAAAAAGGTCATTTTTATCATGACCTGACCGGGGATCGAACCCGAGACCTCCTGAGTATCGATCAAGTACGTTAACCGTTACACCTCGGAGGTCGTCAAAATAACACTAATAATAAAAAAAAATATCATTATATAACAGTAGTCATTATCACCTTCAGTTGATACTGTAAACGGAAATCGGAGAAAATAATAATTTCCGATACATACCCTTATATATTTTCTACGGGTAAGGCATATCCCGGCGCAGGAGAGGATGCACGTCGTGCGTGCGCCGGCGCACGTCCCTGTACCGCGTTGTCACGTAAACATCCATGTTTCCGGCGTAGCCACGAGATAAGGGTTGGGAACTACGGCCGCTTGATGTTCACTTCCTTACTTTTTTTAAGCCTATTACAAAGTGTTGCTTATTGTTTTGTAGTTCCTTTTCTCTTATTAAGACTGGGCAAAGTCTTAACTAGCTAACTAAAATCTAGCCCACATTGACGCGGTAATTTTCTTGTAATATTTATAAAACTATGGAATGTCGCCTTTCTATGACAGAGGGAGATAAATGAGCAGGCGGGTCACGTGATGTTAAGTAATCACCGCCGCCCAAAGACACGTGCAACACCCGAGGGGTCACAGAAGCGTTACCAGCCTTTAAGGGTCTTGCTGTTGGTATTTACAGCTATCGCGGTGGTATCTTCATACTCAAGTCTCCTAGCCTATTCACACATGTCTTAATTTCTACTGATTTCAGACTTAAAAAAATAGTTACTGAAGTCTTAATAATTTAATAAGATTATAAAATTTTACAAACAAAGGTCTTTTACTCTCTCAGTAAGGTGTAACAACCAACTTCCCCCACATCTTTTACTTTATTATGTCAATAATATACTTATCTTGAATGTACAATGACGTCCTGAGAAAGTTAAGCATAATTTCCAATGACCGTCGTGACAGACCGACATGACCCGAATGTTTGCATGTGATAGTCGCAGAAGCACGTACAGGGAGCCGCTTATATTCTTCTATACACATACCTTTTTGCTGTAGAAATAGTGGCGAATTTTCAATGATTTTGTACAGGTTGAAATGCAGACCACGTACAGTGCGAACCACACCGTTAATCAATCGACCGTGGGACCACGTGTTGATTTGGCGCGTTCAGGCACGCCAGATTAGCTTGAAGGTGTAACCCACTGATATTAGAAAGATTTTATCCACAAGAGAAAAAAGGTAGTTTTTTATAATAAAACATATTAAGGTAATGGAAACTACAGGTTAGTTATTAGGACGCTCGACTTACTGTGGTCTTCGGAAGACTAACGTTATGGTTCTCACCGCAATATTACGCTGAGAGGTCTTTTTGGTATACACAAATATTTATTGTGAAATGCTGTACAATAATTTCTTTCTTTCCATCTTTTTTTCTTTGAAATATCTTTATTCCACGCGAATCGTAGTTCTTGAATCAAATTGACTTATGTGTGGCAATATGGCTATGAAATAGGTAATCATACAAGTGCGTGTGTGTCTGATAACTTTAAAAAATTTAAACTTGAGTTAGAAAGGGACGAAATAAATAATGTTGTTTGTTTTAACATAAACGACAGTAAATACACCGGCGGCGTTTTGCCTACATAATCAATTTTTTCTTGGCGAAAATATTGTTACAAAATTGTAGTTTGGCTCTTATCTTGTGATAAATAAATCATATTAATCAAAGAAAAGGTCTACGATGAAGTAGAAAACCGTGTATCTAAGTTACAAATAAGGTCATCTATCAAAACAGAGATCCCAAGCTATCAATACAATTTGCATATAATTCTTATTAGAGCACGACTCAGGGCAACCGCGGACTAATTAGTCAATTTACGTACCGATCACCTCCTCCCTTCCCACCGTCTACTCACCCCAAACCCTCTCTAATCACCAGGATCTAAGGGCGATAATCGTTGGATGACCAGAATCTTAGCATCGCTAAGACATCTGCGGAATGGTTGATTCCTATTGTAATGTATGCAAAGTTCTGTGACCGCGGCAATTAGGGTAGGACAGTGGCTCTTAACGTTCTGGTGTTCTGGTATTAGGAAACATTTTACATGACTTCTATTTTTCAGGGTTAGAATATTGTGATTGGTAGCGAGTGAGAAAACTGATATACAGTCAAGCGCAGGTGAGAAAAGAAATAAGTTTGATTCTATTTTATCTAAATTACATGCGTACATACATATGATCACTCCTTTTTCCCATAGGGGTAGGCAGAGACTACATTTTTCGGTCCTGACATACTTTCTTCACTTCCTCCACATTCATTAGAAAAACTAAACACAGTAAAAGTAACCCACCCAATCATTTTATTTAATAGTACAGTTAAATTAATAAAATGAATGTATTAATTTTAGCCACATTATCGCGACCTTCAAACTGTCCGCGGACCGCAGTTGGAGAAGCACTGTGGTAGGATGTAGCGCGGTCGTGTCCGCGTCGTCACGCCGCATAACCAACAACAATTAGCAGCTCCTTGCTGCATCACTACATCGTTTATTTAATCACGACCACATCTGCTATTCTCTCTATGCACCCGAATCTCGCCATGAATATAAACTATCTTTTAAAAACATTATTAGATATTTCAGTGGGCGTTTAACTTCCTAGCGTAGGACAAAAGGTGTCATATGTGGAGTTCTGATTCAGACCACGTTATTAATAAGAGGGTACAACTCGTGAGCGTCTGTGGGCTGTGGGACTGGTCCCCGAACAAAATAGTCGAAAAAGGTAAGCGCGGTCGTGACGTGAATGTCTTCTGTTATGTATTTCAGGGCCCACTCATTGTATTTTAAACCGCCATTGTTTCGGATTTCGCGCCTTCGTGCAAGCCCGCATTTTTCATTCGTAAGACTGCGACGTCCATCAGAGAACGTGGTAATAAATAGCGGTGGATGGTGACGGCTCGTCAGACGAAGTCTTTGTTGATGGCTCTACGATATGTCTCGCCTGAGTTACGGAGCTGATCGCGACATAGACCTATTTGGTGGCGATCAAAGTGTCTAGGAGACAGACGCTTTAAGATTCGATGTCATTGATGGAGGTGTCGCTTTGAGAACTGGATTGAAAGATATGTGTATTGAACGAGGAAGCAGGTGATTTAGTATTTTGTATAAAAATGCTGTTTATATCATTGTATTTACTATCTTCATTAATCACATATTTTTTAATTGTTATTTTATGTGTGCCATAGGAACAATTCATTATTTGAAGTTTCTTCTAGCGAAAAGTAAATGATACCTAATTAAATTTCCATTCACAAATATTTTACTATATAAGAAACAGTTACAGAAGAGAAGTATTACAGAACAGAAGTAATCTTTCACACATGATGATCATACCGTGTCGTCGGATGTCACCGGATCAGCATTTAGGCTAAATTTCTAGACACATTATACATATTTGCAGAAAATAATAATAAGTATAAACTTAATAATCCAACTATAAACTCGTTATTTGGAAGCATAACTAATTTCGTATAATTTATTTTCAATTATTTGACCTTCAATTAATTTCAAAACTTCAAATAGTTTTGAAATCAAAGATATGACCCGCATACTTTTAAATTAATTTAAAAATATAATAACATTATCAGATAGCATCTAACCAAAAAAAAAGTACTTGCATCAACCACAATGTACTTGCCTTATTCAAAGCTGCTACCGAAAGAAAATTAACTTGTTATGAGGAGTGGACTGAATACCAATGTAGTAGTGGCGGCGCCACTGTCCTCTCGTGCGGTACTGCAGATGGGCCGATAGCGGTCTCTCACAGGGGACGAAAAGTCTGTTTATTTACTTCTTAATGTCACTAAGGTGATTTTTTTATTTAAGAGGGAGGTAAACGAGCAGGCGGGTTACTAGATGTTAAGTAATCACCGCCGCCCATAGACAACTGCAACACCCGCGGGGTCACAGAAGCGTTGCCGGCTTTTACAAAAACCCCAGCCCTCCCCAATGGGCCTCCGGCTCTCCCACTCACCGGACGGAGCATTGTGCAGCCATTCAGGCGTCGGTCTTCTATGGGAGTGTGGTACTTCCCCGGACGAGCCGGTTGCAGTTGTCTATGGGCGGCGGTAATCACTTAACATCACGTGACGCGCCTGCTCGTTTGCCTCCCTCTGACACAAAATATATATATGTATATATATGTATGTCAGGTAGGACACATATACCTATAATTCCAGTGGCTTTTCAAATATACCTTAAAAAATTGTGTCATAACTACCGCATTTACTAAACTTTATTAAATAAAGTACCTACTTTACTAAAAACCGCTTATCTACGCCGAGTAAGCAACTATTTCGCTAAAACTTGCTCATTTTGTCCAGTCTTCTAAAAATAACACCAACCAAACTCGTGTATAACCTTGAGAACCAACAACAATGTATTAATAATAATTGCTACTGTCCAAGATAATAATCTCAGGTGTGAAAGGGTTATTCTCATTCAAGAGGAGCTCTGAGGGTCGGGTTACTCCGGTATCAGCTCATCTGGCTCATTACCAGGGCAAGCGCGTCCATCTTATAACGCGGTACACTTTTATACTGATAGTGAAGGGGGACGATGGACTGAAGATTTGATGTCGAATCTCGTTGGTCTGTCCATATAAAGGGGACGTTAACGGTGTCAAAGTTATTGTGCCAAGTTCCAGTCGGACTCACGCACCAAGGGTTCCGTAATATTATTTATATAAAACGACGAAAAATAATATTTGTTGTATGAAAGTCCTTTTTATATCATTGAAAGTTACGCGAGATGACATAATTAGTGTTTACACGGCTAACTCACGTTAATTTTAGTCGGTAACGCCGACGTCGGTAACGAAGTCCTTTTTAAATAATTTTATATTCTGTTTTTAGGATTTATTGTTACAGCGGCAACAGAAATACGTCGACCGTGAAAATATATATTTTTAAACAATTGAGTACATATTGCCAAAATGTATATTGTAAATCATCGTACAACAAAGGTGCAAATGAAAATTAGGTTTAAAAATACTTCATAAATATTTCTTTTTGACGCTCTACTATACTTTCGTCCTTATTTTTACTTTTTGCTCTGTTAATTGTAAATTTTAAAACCTCATTAATTCATGTACATATATCTAATGCCTTATCAGTGATAAGGCTTTTGTGATAAGTTATAATAAAAAAGTGGCCTATACTCAGATCTTTTTTTCTTAGATAAATAGATAAAATGTATACTGTAATCATAGATAAGATCTAAACCGCGGCGCTAAAATTCCCAGGACATAACGGTATCGTATCGGGGCATGTCCTGGCAGGCGCCAAGGTTCTGTCACGACCGGAGGAGGTATCTCGGAAACGAATTGCTGGCGACATTATACATGCAAGGCCTTCAATAGAAACTATTGTTGCACGTTCATACGATTTTTTTGTGATCAAATTTTACTTAGCAAGTTTTAGTTTCATGTTGTTTCAGTATTAACTATACTATCCGTACCCACTTCGTTGGGTGTTAAAACATAGTCTATAGCACTCCTGAATAGTACAGCTTTCTGATTGTGAAAGAAGTTTCAAGATCAGTACAGTATTTCCGAAGATTAGCCCTTACAAACAAACAGTCAAAGTTACAATTTACCTTTTTATAATATTCGTATAGATACACAAGACTTTTCCGTTTTTTTAAATATTTATAAATATAAAAGTACTACAGCGACCAAACATAATCAGACCACCATAACCAGAATTCTATTTATATTACAAAACTAGCAAATATAACAATAACTTGATAATATTTTACGTCATAACTATAGATTGTCTATTTAAAGTAAGTAATAAAGAAACTACTGAGAATTACATTTATATCACCTGGCGAACAAACGGAGAATTATAATAGGTCGTCAGCTTTCTATGCGCAGGCGCAGAGTTGGTCGTCACACGTCCGAAAGTGGTTCACATTTGGGCAAGTTTGATGCGGATATTAGAAGCGTGTTGACTAGAGAGCCTTCAATGTACTTTATAACATATTTGCTC
>JADGIL010018180.1:0-11920 GCA_020352625.1 Cactoblastis cactorum
TGTATGGGTACCTACCTATATATTATCACGCTATAACCTACGGGGGAACTGTGAATATTTATTTTTCGTAAGCATTCTGTGACAGTACCGGTACCGCGAGATAACCTAGGTTAACGCGGACGAAGTCGCGGGTAACAGCTAGTTATCTAATAAAATTTTAACTATCTAGCTAGAGATACAGATAGACAGACAGCAGAGTTAAAGTACCTAATAGGTTGTTTAACCCTTTGGGTAAGGAATCCTAATAAAATAACCATACATCCATTCAAAATCATGTTCAACACAAACCAAAGCCATAGTACTTAACTCATTCTAGAAGTAATGAAAGGTCAATACCCGTCAACTACACCTATATATGGCTTCTTATGAAAAAGAATTGTAATTTTATAAGGTTTATAGCTCAAGACAACTCAGTATCAATTAAACAAGTAATTAAATATGTATGTAAAAACCTCCCAAAACAATATAACAAAACATGCGTATAACTTTCAACCCTTTTTTGCGTTGGGGGTTAAAACCTAGCTAAGAACAATCTCGATGAAGTCACTTCTCTAACAAAAAAGATTTATCATACACACACATAATACTTATAACAACACTCGTTTTGCACCGGAGGTTATTTTCTTACCTTTTCGTAACTGCAGCTCACTTGTGCGCATTATTTGATAAATATAAGGCTTTAGTTAGTAATATTTTAATTATAATATTGTACACCTACGGGCAGGAAACAGAGTACACTATCGCTGTTATATCTTGTTGTACCTTTTTTCACAAATAATTTAATTTGATTTGAAATTATAACAATAACAAAAAATATGAGGGTAGTTTAATTTTTAGTTTGTAATCATGTTTTTCTTTTTATTATTTAACTAAGTAAAAGCTGTGTTGGATTTGTTATTACAATGAATACAATTTATTTTACTTACAACAATAGCATTTTTATCATTTATTTTGTTATCAAGTTGTAAGTTGTAAAATACTAATATCTGTTATTCATAATAATTTTAGTGGTAATTATACTAATGTACATATTTAAAAAAAAAAAGGTTTTGTAGATAGTAAGGTTTATTGTTATGTTAGTGAGATCATGTTTTTTACTATGTAATATTATGTGCCTACCCTTTTTTAAATAAATAAATGTGTAGGTAAGTAAATGGTAACTAAAAAAAATTGATAATATAGCTTGAGTTTATGTATAAAATTATATTATTTTTTTATATCACAAATAACTTATTATACACATTACTTATACAACAAAAACACTGTTATAAACCAATGAGTTTTGTCTACAGTGTATATATCAACATCAGCTTTATGGTTAATTCAACTTACAATTAAATATTTTCTGTAGTTATTACAATCGATGTGTTTCTGATTAAGACATAATTTGAAATAGATAAACCTATAAAACCTTCAAAGCGTCAATTATACGCTAATGACGGTGTTCTTGTTAGGTTAGTATACCTAATGTCATATGAATCTAATAAGATTTTTTGAAATACCTTACAATAATGAACCATAAATTAACTTATTATAGCAACTAAAAGGTAAATCTAGAAAATACCATGCAAACACAGAAAAAATACAAAAAATCAATCATACAAAGCCATGACAAGGTCATCCAGATTTGTCATCATACAGTCATTTAAATATAGTACGGAATAAAACTTCATGTTTTTTTTTTTCATGTAAAAGAATAAGTAATGAGGAAAATATACTCACATAATTGCAAGTTTGTGATTAGAAGTTCAAGTCCAGCGAAACACGAGAGGAGAAATGCGGACAGAAGCGATAACGATCTTTACTCTTTGCGACACTCTGACAACGAAACAAGAAGAAACAAATGCTGGAGCAGGCAAAGGAAATAAAGACCAATGTTCAATATCAGTTGTCAAATTGACTTCAAAATACTGTCATGACATATTTGGTACGTCATAGAAGATTTCTTAACAACTCATTAAAGTAAAATATAATGGTAAATATAAACTACTGGTTACTGCAGATGAAAAAAAAGAACAGAAGTATGGGATAAATTACAGCTGAAGGCGGTAGCCCTGACAAGGATTGCCGAAAAACTGATATTTTGTTATAAGGTTTCTCTGGCATGGCAACATTGCCAGATAATGTCAAGCAACAAGCATCAAAAAGAAAAATAGAACTCATGTCATTCATCAATACGGTCAATCAAATAATTTTATATTCGTATAATTAACGTCTGTACTGTATAGTTCGTGTTGCTCTGCTGATCACATAATCTCTGTCAGTCTCTTTGGTGATTAAACTAATTTGTAACTACGGTTCTAGTTTTATAAAATTAATACATTATACTCTCAACTCTCAAAGATGACTACTGACATCAACGAAATCGGATCACAAAAAGTGAAAAGTTTAACTACCGGCGAGGTAAGGAAACGAAATTTACGAAAAAGTTCTTTATTTTATCATAAGAATGCTATAAAATTGCTCAAATGTTTTGTAGCATCCATATTTTATTGTCTTGTTTACTGGACCGTAAATTTCGCATAATTAGAACACGGAAAAAATATGTCTGCATCATCCAAGCATGAAGCTTTACACAACACCTTTTAGATTATTCATTACAATATTCTTCGATTTATTCTTCTTTATAAAATTTGGACCAATTTTTATTAGCTGTATTATCATTATGATTTTAAGGGATTTGGGTCACAGGATTGGAAAATGTAAGAGTAAATTACTTTTCTTGGAATCCAGTAATTTTTATGCCCGCCATTATCTTTTTATTTGTTTTTTTTTAAATCTATGATTTGGCATACAGGAATTCAGCACACATAATGCAGTCACGGCAAGGATGAACTAAATGGTGCTAGGTCTGCATTAATAACACTGAAAAGCTTTTACCCTCTTTTTGATGTTCTTCACTTTGCTGGAATGTTCTATATTCCCGATAAACTTTTTTCCAGAGTTTAGAGCTCCGTACCCTCTGGCAGGACCAAAATGTTGCCATCATCTTCTTCCGCCGCTGGGGGTGCATGTTCTGCAGGTTATGGGCTAAGGAGGTTTGTATAAAATATAATATTATTAAAATGTTTTCTGTAACTAAATATATTAATTATCATTTATTGAAGTAGAATGTTGCAAATTTTATATTTTTACTGAAAAAATGAAATGAGCACTTTCAGAAATTTTTACATTTGAGTAGATGAGAGCCTCAAAAATTTGTACTTCCAATACAGATAAAGGTGTAATATCATCTAATTAATTTTACAGGATAGATGAAGCCAAGACTATTATTACAAATAATATTAATATCTATTATTAATATTATTTGTGAGAATTAAAATACATTCAGCTGGATAGCCGTCTTATAAGTGGAATAAAGATTTGGATAGGGACAGGTTGATATGCCATCACAAAGAAAAAATATCCTATCTTAACCCTTTCCCTTAATGGACTTTCACATACTATGGAAAGAGAAGTTTCTGGAACATTCTATGTATCTTTCTCTGCCAGACTAAGGAAGCACAGTTTAATAAATTACACAAGTTAGCCCCAAATTAAATTTATTACTTGTATTATGATATATTTACTCAACAATACAATGTTTTATAATGAATATAGATACATTCAAGAGCCAAGCCAATCACTAAAAGATAATTTTGGACTTTTGGTTTAGAGCCAAGGACTCTACCACTGTGGGTCGTCATAATAAGATACATTTTTAATAAGTATAAAAGTAATTCTGATAAAAATAAACTGTGCAGAATACTTTTACTGTAAACAACAATGTCTGATAAATAGCAGTTGAACTTTGGCATCAAGATAAAGTGAGATAAACAAATAGAAAGTGTTCATTTGAATCCACAATTGAGATAGATACATTATCACACCTTTTATCTCTTATGGGGTAAAATGAACCAAGTTTTGTGAGATTTGAAGGCTGAATAAATTCATAATTATACCTAAATGGGAAAGTGTGTTTGTTTGTTTGTCCGTCTTTCATTGAAGCAACGGATTAGTGTGAATTTTACGTTGAGGTAGTTAAAGGCCAGGGAAGTGGCAAATGCTACTTTTTGTCGCGAGTGAAGCTGCGGGCGAAAGCTAATAATAAATATCTTTTCCATCATGACTGAACGGGGATCCTCCTGAGTATTGGTCAAGTATGTTGACCGTAACAACACATAGGTCGTCAAAAGAGAATCAGATAGATTCTTTTATTTCACAGCTCGGAGAAATAGCGCCTGTGCTTAAGAAGAATAACATCAAGCTGGTAGGAGTGGGTGTTGAGGAACTCGGCTCTAAGGAGTTCATCGATGGGAAATTCTTTGATGGAGGTCAGTTTATGGAATGCTTAGCTTAATAGTAGACTTATAAAAGAAGTAGACATTCAGATATAGTGACAGGTTGTTAGCTCATTATATAGGAAACTAGCGACCCGCCCGGCTTTGCACGAGCTTAGAAACCTTCCTTGTGAATCACCCTATTTATAAAAAACCCACATCAAAAAAACATAAACCTCTTTCTGCCGCAGTCAAGTAATTAGTTGTGTAGTTTTAAAGATCTAAGTATACAGAAGGATAGACAGCGGAAAGCGACTTTGTTTTATACTGTGTAGTGAAGAATCTCTTTATTAAATCTTTCCCTTGCTTCATTTTTTCAGTCTGAAATGGAAGAAAATGTTTTAACAGAACACACTGTTAAAGTAAATGATACGTTAAAAGTTTTTCTATCTACACAATTAAAGTTCAAATTCGCCTCTATTACGACAGCGTTTTATATCCTTGTGAAAAAGACGAGATGTGTATGGAGGAATGAGTGGACTGTAAATCTTTTAATCAAATAAGTAGAAAAACAGACAGGAAAGTCTAGGAATATTGTGCGACCTATACCACATTAACCGATTTTTTTTAATATGACAACTTCAATCGAAAACAATTAGAATAATAAAAATTTCAAAAAATAAAAAACTATAGAATGTTGCAGACTCACCAAGGAGTCTTCAACACCTTGTATAATATTAATACAGGTTCCGCACCGTCACGCCATCGCTCTGGTTCATTTTAACGTGCCTTCCGAAGCACGGAATAATCTTTCTTTTCGGATAATCAGGTGATTCAATCCTGAAATATCCTAACAAGACAAGAAATAACTTTACTCACACAGTTACCTCCAGTGGGATTCGAACCCACAACCACAGGATCACAAGGCACACGCCTTAACCACTTGTCCACGGAGCCAGTCAACCTTAACCTCTTTTTCAACATATTTGGGTACTTTCCAGAGTTATACTATGTGGAGAACCAGTCCACGTACCAGACACTTGGGTTTAAGCGGTTCAACGTGATCACCATACTCACATCTCTGTTGTGGAAGCAGTCCAGAGACGCTATCTTCAAGGGCCGGGGAATGGGTAAGTGGCAGTCATATAGGTGCATTAGCTGCACTTAGACGCTTTGCTACCATTGAAAGTACTTTTTGTACCAGGTTTAATGTTACATCTGTATAAAAATTCAGCTAAATCTGCTTGGCTATTTTTGAATGAAAAGGTAACAAACATAGATACAGTTATCTAGACAAATCGTCGCATATATAAGTAAGGATTACTTAATTCAGATTAACATACGTAGCATCACGACTTTGATCCTTACGGGGCAAACAGAGATAAGTAATGGCAAGTTTCAAAGGCCAGGTTTAGAATTCTTTTTTTAAGCCTATAAAAGACTCCCACTAATACATGGACACTCTTTTTATATAAAAAAAAGGATAATTGTAGTAATATATAATAATGCGACAGGTCTTGAAAGCGACCTAATCGGCGACGGTTTACAAAATGGCGGCGCTGTTATCATTAAAAAAGGCGGGAATCACGTCAAACTATTCATTCAAGAAGGCCCGGCGCATCGTATGCTAAACGCGGAAATTTTAGAGGTTTTTTTAGTGAATGTACTTTTTTTTGTATTTAGGACTCATAACCTTTTAACCGCTCTATTTAGATAACTAATAGTTAAGTGACTTTCATGTCCGGCAAATAAATCAATATATAGGGACAAATCACACAAATTGGGTTAGCCCCAAACTACGTTCGAGACTTGTATTACGGGATACTAATTTAACGACATTATATATTATAATTAATTACACGTATAAATAAATATCTTAATCAAATAATCAAAACGCTGTTTAATTTTTGTTGTGTTAATTATTGACAATATAAGGTTCTTAGATGAAAGACAAAATTGAATTTAATTTTACATAACAGTCACTTGATGTTGTTTATGGTTCACTTTTTTGGGAGCTATGATGCCACAGACAGAATGATCCACGCACACACAAGTACGTCGAAATTATAACACCCCTCTTTTTGCGTCGGGGGTTAAAAATAAGCAAAAGCGGTTGAAAGGTTGTCATCTTGTATATAGGGTTAGGCGGGGACCTCAAGGGCGACTGGGTGCAGACGGGTGGCGCCCTTCTCGTGCAGAAGGGCGGGAATCTTCTGAGACACTTCGTGCAGACCGGCCCGGCCGATCATCTGTCCAACTTGGACATTTTGAAGGTGGGTGTTCTGTCTCGCTTTCGCTTATAATTTTTTTTCTCTTCCTGTTATATGGTGATTTATTTATTTATTGAAATAAGTACAAATAATATTAAAGAGATAGTAATTTTCAATTTGGCCTTTATGAAGGTTAGGTACTCGTAAAGTGTGTATTGTGTATTTTTTTTCTTATCAAAGGAAGTAATAATAAAAATTATTTCTTCGAGTGTAAAGGTGTACAATATAAAATATGTACATACATATGTATATCTTTCTTGCTCTTGTGAAAGTCCGTTTTTTGTTTCTTTTTCTTCAGAATAAAGTCGCAATCAACTTCTGCTAATATTTCATATCTAAACTAATAATGAAAAGTACTGCAGTTATATACCTATTACGTAGTTTTTTTTTCCTAATAATTTTATGGTGTTTCCGTATATTCCAGGACTTTGGACTGGAGAGCGAGTATAAACCAGAGACAATGGCGAACATGAAACCACAAGAAGAATGCGCTGTATGTATAATTATTTATTTATTAATGATTTTTGTTCTTAGGAAAAGATGGATAGACTGTGTGAAGAAGGATATGAGGGAAAAGGGTGTGAATGACCTTTTGACGAGTGACAGGAGAGTATGGAAGAATAAGACATACTGCGCCGACTCCAATTAATATAGGAGCAGGGCAGGCAGATGATGATGATGAATATTTTTTCTACTTTGGGCATCAGATGTTTACAAGTCTTTAATGTGACTTTGTCTACCGCCGTCTAGCGACATCCGTCCGAATGACGCCGGTCGGATTTAAGTTTTTAAAAATAAATAATACGAAATTGTAATAGTATTGTGTCAAATATTATTGAAAGCATACTGCCTCGTTTAAGTTTTAAACGGTATTTAAATGTTTATTAATTAATGATGTGAAAAAGTGCCTATGAAGGTCTAATTTCTGAATAAATATTTTGATTTTGATACTGTATTGTTTACCTCTCAACGTTTTTTTTTACGTTTTTGTAATACCTTACTATTATTTTTCGTAGTTAGAATAAAATAAACTAACAGTGACAACACTTGCCACTTCTCAGACAGAAAACAAGGATTAAGTCCTGGTTGGACCTCATCCGGAGCAGCGCTGTGGGGCCCATTCACACCATATGGACGGAGCGCCGATGTAAATGCACGTGTGTATAACTAAATTCGCCGTGCCTTAAAGCTACCTTAGTGCGAATAGGCCCTGTGGCCTTGAACCGGTTCCTTTTTCAAAATTTTGTCTTCCTGTCATTACATTGTCTATGGAATTTTAATAGTTTTATGAGTTATTTGTGTTTCATTATGCAGATTGTATTATTATAAAAGACTGTTTAACAATTTATATATTTGTAGAAGAAACGTGTTAAATTCTTGATATTGTTAATGCGCTGAAAATGTTTAATTTCGGCTGTCTACAAAATATTTACATGTTATTTTAAATTCACACCTAATATTCTAGGTTTTAAAGATATTTTTTATCATTTATGTCGAATCCCATTATTTTGCCACGAATATTGTAGTAATAATATTATATAGTCTAGGTTTTATCTCGATACGCCGCTGAAAATCTAATATATATTACAGTAGTTAGCTACGCGCGGACGTAGTCGCGGGCGTAAGTTAATTTCCATGTATTTGCATTACATTGCCGTTTCAAGTATATCACGCAAATGTATCCATTGAAAGTAAAGCGGCAATGTATCAAAATCTAACCAGCCATGGTCTTTATTTGGTCATTTTTATTAGTTTACTAGATGCGACCCGCGGTTTTGCTCCTGTAATAATTTCCAGATACAAAGTACACGATATGCTAACCGTGTACCAAATTTCATCTAAATCAACAAAGCAGTCATCGAGTTATGATTGTTGTAATAAAACTTTGTTTTATATAAGTATGTATGTGAGTGGTTTTTTTTGTAACATTTAATATATACATATAATAATAATATGATGATCTTGGGTGTTCAAAATATTTGATTGCGGTTTTAAACTATATGTAAAATTAAAAAATATATATTGCTGCATATTTTTATATAAATTTTTAGAATTATAGTGCCTTTTTAAATGTTTAAAATCTAAATTTTATATCATTAAGTGTGCATATTACTTTGATATAATATCATGATACGAATTGCATTGAAATTATATAATATTAAAGACTTCATTTAACAGCATTCCGAAACGTGGAAATGAATATAAAGAATTAAAAAAAAAATGTATGCATGGGAATGTTTCAACTATTTTAATATGCAATTTATTTGAACTAAACAATATACACGATTCAAATGGTCTGATTTATCGTAAAGCAAAAATAATTAGCATTGATTGTTATAAATTCTAAGAGACGTTACAATTTTAGCTAAAATTTTATGATTGTTATAATTCATATTTGCTTTGTTCAATCACAAGATAAATTATATCACTTGTTGTAACAATATATATTTTGGTTATCATTAATAAAGACTGTTTAACAATAATCCATACTAATGTTATAACATCAACGTAAACGTAAACGTAACATAATATAATGTGAAAGTGTGTTTGTTTGTCCGTCTTTCACGTCAAAACGGAGCAACGGATTAGTGTCATTTTTTATGTGGAGATAATTGAAGGGTTGGAGAGTGACACTTCTTGTCTTTCTATTCCTCACCCCTTAATTTTTTTTTGCTAATATTTAGTATATTATTTGCTAATTTTGGTAATGCCGAACTGATACGACATTGGAACCACACATTCCCTCTTAATTGAAAGGCAGGCAACGATCTTGTTACACCACTAGTGTTGTAAAATTCAAGCTAGACAGCGGTGACCACTTACTATCAGGTACCGCGTTTGCTCGTTTGCCTTCGGATACCATAAAAAATGTCTACGCTATAAAATGTACTGCACAATTTAAATGTTAAATTGAGCTTTTAAAACGCATTTTTATAAATATACTATGTATTTTGTTATCTTTTATATAAATTGTTTATAATACGTAAAAAATATAATGTCGAATATCTTACAATGTCGAATATTCTAGTTTTTTAAAGTTTATTCTTTAATTGGATACTGCTATTGCTTTTATCCATATGTATCTTTTTTTTAATAAATTAAAAAATAATTTTGAATTTTGTTTTATTTGCTATAAATAACCATGTAAATTCATATTAAGCAAGTTAAATGTTGAGCTAAGTATTTATAAAAATAAATAAAAAATGAACCCCATATTTTAAATCCAATGGGCGATGTTTGAAGTTTTTAAAAACGCTTGATTATATTTCTTTTGGTAGGAATAACATTCGTGATTACTGTAAAAAAATATCAGATTTTTTAAGATCTACCAATAACTAAAAATTATTGAATTTAATTTCTCAAATAATGGCGAATAACAGCAAAATAACGAAGTCGCGGGTACAAAACTAGTGGATAATATACCTAGATAGAAACTTCGAGTACTGCGTCAACAAGATTGTCAAAACGTTGTTGCAGGGCATTCGTAAAGTCACCTATTTTTTAAAATTCACTTCATTTAATCATGTGATGACCCTCGAACGTCCTAATAAGAACCCCGAAAATTGGCGAAAGGTCACGCTTACTTAGCATGCAAATTAAATGGAAATTATGCTAGTAAATGTACGAGAAGTTCCCTGTAAGTTTGGAGTCATGCTGTAACCATAAAGGTCTTGAGGCAAGTGTCGTTTATACACTGCAAGGCAGAAGAGGAAGCGGGTAAAACGTATCGGCTAATTGTAAAAATGGTCAACTTTGGTTAACAGACTATTATTCAGTTATTTTTAACCCCCGACGCAAAATTAGGGGTGTTATAAGTTTGACGTGTTTGTGTATGTGCCATTCTGCTGTGGTACCTTAGCTCCCAAACTGATAAACCGATTTGGATAATTCTTTTTTGTTAGAAAGATGATTTAATCAAGAGTGTTCTAAGCTATGTATGTTCTATATTTTAACCCCGGACGCAAAAAGAGGGGTGAGATTGCCAGTGTTTTGTTATATTATGTCTAGAGTGATTTAAATTTTTAATTTAATTGTTTTCTTTATTATTATTCTGTCTTGTTTTAGTTCCCACTCTTGTCTTTTCGCGTGGTATCAAAGAATTCCACGAATTAAAGTTTTATTATTTAGAGATTTTGTGCATCAGATAAAATCTTTTCTTTCTATCTAGAAATATTAATACGATATGAATCTTGAAAAGAAACATGGTTCCCGCTTAAAGTTTATTACGCACGTCCTATGTTAGGTCAAGTTTTTCACTTACGATTCGCTACTCGTCGAGGTCAATACCGGCGCGTGCGCAGACTTTTGTAGAGTGAATCTCTACAACACTCCAGTTTAAGTAAACATGTGTCAAATTCAGGGATCCCTTGGGTTGAAAGAAATTATTTTCTCAAAAAAACTACAGTTTCCCTTACAATGAGGGACACGTAATTATTAATCTACTTGATACAATATTTGCGATAAGTACTTCTGGTGCTGAATTATACAAAATCTGAGTATGGTAGTGTTATTATATTTCGTTAACATATTATAATACTAATATTATAAATGAGAAAATGTGTTTGTTTGTTTTTCACGTCAACGGAGCAACGGATTAGTGATTTTTTTATAAGGCTGGAGAGTGGCATAGGTTAATTTTTTATCTCATTGATTTCCCCAACCTTCTGAATTTGACTCGAGTGAAACCGTGGGCAAAAGCTAGTATTATCAAATTTAATAAACTATTGTGAAACTCAGTTGTAATATGCCTTTTTTTGTTTTTGGTTCTTATACCGCTCTATGTCTATGAAGACTATTCGCTTTTCTATAATTTCTTAGTGAGGTCCAATTTGTCCGAAGAAAATTGGTGTAAAAGAAGTTTGTGGAATATATAACTAATTTCCACATATAGAGACAATCGTGTCAATCATACAGTATATATATATGTAGATACAGTATTTGTTTTAATTTGAAAGAGGGAGGCAAACGACTCCTCGTTTGTTCCACACGAACACTCCACGCGGGTCACGTGATGTTTAATAATCACCGCCGCCCATAGAGACCTGCAACACCCGCGAGGTTACAGAAGCGCTGCCGGCCTTTCAGGAATTATCATCAGTATCATTTCTGTATCGATACGGGGTAGACAGAGCCAAGAATCAGGAGACTCAAAGGCCACGCTTAGCAGAAGGTGGGCTTATTAGTGGAATGGAGATTCAGATAGTGACAGGTTGCGAACCTATTGCCTATAAGAAAAATGGGTTCAAATCCCATTGGAAATCATCATCTGCCTGCCCTGCTCCTATATTATTTGGGGTCGGCGCAGTATGTCTTATTCTTCTGTCACTCGTCAAAAGGTCATTCACACCCTTTTCCCTCATATCCTTCTACAGTCTATCCATCTTTTCTTTG
>JADGIL010018180.1:11990-22738 GCA_020352625.1 Cactoblastis cactorum
TTCACTTTTTCAGTTAATGTTGCTATTTTCAAATCCCATTGGAAATATCTTTCTGGAAAGTTATTTCCTGTCTGGTTAGGATATTGCAGGGTAATCATTTGGGAATCTAAAAAGGCCACTTTGGTTGAATAATATTATGATTCTATTACTTAAGTTCCTAAAAGGGCCATATACTGTCATGACCCACGAGCATTCTAACAACTGTTTGATAGTTTTCTATGAAACTTTCAAAAGGGCGGCTATAGGGCAAAAGGGGTCTTGGATGTTTATCTATATGTACATTTATTTATTATAAAATATAGTATCGTTGAGTTAGTATCCCATGATACAAGTCTCGAACTTAGTTTGGGTGATTCTATACTCAATTTGTGTGATTTGTCCTTATATATTTGTTTATGTACCTAATACACTACAATCGTTTAAAAAAAGTTTTGGAAGGCATGTTCAGCTGTCCCAAACGCCATCTAGCGTTTGCATAAATCTATCCTAGGGTTCGTTCTGGGTTATGCACATGTAGCCCGCTCTGTGTAAAAATCAGTAACTTCACCAAATCTCCTAGTTTAGTTGGCGGACCCCGAGCTCTGACGCGTCACCGCTGAGGAGGCAACTGGGAATAAGTTCAGATAATGATGTAGGACACTTTATCACTTTAACAGGCGAAGAACCGACAAACAATAACTTTTGTATAGATATTTTGAATTGCAATATTGCATATAAATAGAATATACTACATAATACCTATTGGAAGCGATCCAAACTTCGTAACTATGTTTTGTAACACTTGGCTCAAAGGATATAGTTACTTATTTGCTGTCTTTACTACTTTACTAGACAGAGTACCACAAATTCTTATTATATTGAATTTCCATGCTCCGTCCGGTGAGTGGGAGAGCCGGAGGCCCAACTTCCGCGCCCTCCCCAAATGGGGAGGGCGGCGAAGTTGGGCCTTCTGTAACCCCGCGGGTGTTGCAGTAATCTATGGGCGGTGGTGATCACTTAACATTGAGTGACCCGCCTGCTGCCGCCTGCATAAAAAAAAATATATTATTTTTCAGTATTTTTATGTCCCAGCGTTGGGCAGAGACTGTCTTACACTTCCATTCGTCTCTGTCTAGGGCAATTGTTGGTCATTGTCCTAGGAATCAAACTCGACTATTATTGTCAGTATCTATGTAACGCGGGTTCTTAGTAGTGTATCGATATGAAATTTATGCTAGATTTTAATCTAGACCATCTATGTAAACTGTTTCATCTTTCGTTCTTTCGTTTAGTACTTATGTCCTGAGTCCGGCATACCCGACTTGACACGTCTGAATCGGTCCCACGGACCGACAAACCGTAACCAATAACCATCCACCACGGTCCACGCCATAACTATCTTTATTCGTGACGTTACAGCGGCAACTACAAAATAATTGTGCAGCCTAGGATTGCCAATGTGTCAAACGGACAGACCAGCCAGTTTGGCCGAACATTTTGGTACAAAGGCTGGACACCCTACATTATTATTTTTTCTTGTCTCAGTATTAAGAGGTTAAAATTGTATGTAAATTCAACCTTTTATGATTATTTTTATCGCTCGTTTGAGAAATGTAAAAAGCCTAAGAAAAGCAGGACACCGTTTATTTTGGCCGGACCTGCAATCAAAAAGCCTATACCGGCTTTATCCCGATGTCTGGAACTAAGCCATCTGTCCCATGGGAACACGCCTTTAGACGAAAAATACTGAATGCGATTTCTGATTACTTTATGTAGGATCGTTTCCAATTTGGCTCGGAAAATTGTGATGTAACATTTCTACAGTTGGATATCGTAATTTAATACGGAAATAAATCGTATAGATAATTTTATTGTTTGCAATAAACTTTTACTAATTAAGCGAACAAATTAAAGCGAAATAAACTAGCTTACAAATCCAAATCAAACGTAAGCTTTACAAAAAACCTACCTACTTATCTATCACGAGTGTAAATTTGGGGCTCAACATAGTTAATTTTTTTGGTCATAAGATCGATTGTGTATTAAATTAAAAAGAAAGATACATCCTTTTTTTTCTTATCTTTAACTTTGGATTTAAAGAAATATATCACATAAATTGAGTTCGAGACTCGTATTGTGGGACACTAACTAATAATTCTATATTTTATAACAAATACACATCTAGATAAACATCCAAAACCGAGGCCAATCAAAAAAGATCATTTTCCATCATGATCTTACCGGGGACCGAACCCAGGAGCGCTTGAGAAGCAGCAAGACACGTTTACCATTACATCAGTAAAACTTTGTATAATTTGTATTGTTTATTATGTCACTTATTTGTTCTTTATGGTCGTTAAACGTCCAAGTTTGTTATTCTTTACATGGTTTATGGGGCACAAGATAAGTTTGCCAAACTGTCCCAAATAATTTCCTGCTAAGAAAACATTTGCTAGTATTTTCAGTTAACGATTACGTTAAATGAAAACTTTAAATAAATTATTTATCTTCTTTACGTGCCTGTTCATTACTGAATGTTGGCAGTCAGCTCCTTGAATTTATTCTTAATCAGAGCTAGCCTGAATAGTTGTTCCACTGATTTGACTCCCGTCTACTCTCTGATGTTTCTGAGCCATGACATCTTACGTTCTGCTCTACACTTTCCGGCAATCTTTCCCATTCATTATCACCTGAAGAAGATGCTACTGACAGTTCCTTAATATGTGACCAAGCTAAGTGTTTTTTCTTATTTTAATGGTCCGAACAAATTCCAGCTTTTGCCCATGCGTTTAAGAACTTCAACATTGGTAATGCGGGCCGTCCAACTTTTGCGTAGTATTCTGCGGTAAAACCTAAATAAACTATTACCGAGAACTATTTACTATTTGTTTTAACTCTACACTTAAACATAAGCGATATTAATAAGTTAATATATGTATATTTAGAGATAAATAACACGAATTAAATTAGACCCAAAGTAAGTTCGAGACTTTGTTATGGAATACTAACTCAATAGCTCATAGCGTTGTTTTATCTAATTACTAGCTTTTGCTCGCGGCTTCGCTCGCGTGAAATAAGAGAGGGGTGGCGGGGGGTTAAGTAGCCTATCACTATCCAGCCCTTCAACTATTTCCACATAAAAAATCACACTATTCCATTGCTCGGTTTTGACGTAAAAGACGGACAAACAAACACACTATCACAATTATAAAATTAGTATGGATGTGGATACTATGGAGTACCGATTCTCGCGCAATTTTTGTTTGTTTGTAATAAAGATACCTAAGAAGGAAAAAAACAATTAAATATGGGCTTCAATGATTATGTTTTTCAAGTGAAGGTTAAAGTGTACTACAAACATTAAAACCAACATCCAAGAAGAACATTCGGAAAAAGGTAATTTTGCCATCACTGATCGAGAATCAAACCCGTGACCTGTTGGGGTGACTTCATGAAAATTTGTCCAGCCATTTAAAAAATGTTGGACCGAATACTTGAATTAAGTGAGACTTACCTATATTTTGCCAGGCACACATTGCCATTTCAGCTCATAATGTTAACTTCGCAAAATGACACCCGGACGCAAAATGTTCTTTTTTTGAAAATTCAACTTCTTAAAATGTTAACTTCTCAAAAAGACAATTTAGTATAATGTTAACTTCTCACAATGACAACTTGTCCAAAAAGAACGAAGCAATACAGCATGTGTTAAAAACCTTATACAATCCGCTCAAAATTTTAATTAATTATGTCGAAACTAGGAGACACTTTGGAGCCTTACGTGTTTCAAATGGCTAAAGGGTCATTTTGACCTTAAGAATGACAGTCATAGTTTTGGTATCACGTCAACAAAATCCTCAATCTGGACCAGGCTATCGGCAAACTTTGCTTTTGCCTACCTTATGACATCTATTGCTATTGATTTAAGAGTTCAATTTGAGTTTTTGGGGTGTGATAGGTAATGGTATGGGTGTAAAATATAGAGGATAGAAATATATAAGACTTGTGTAAATGATACTTATTTTCTTTAATTTATGATTTGATAATAACTATTATTGTCGGGTTCTAAGCGGTGGCGTATTAAGACGAAACCAACGCTATATTTTAAGTTAGACCTACTACAACACTACTGTGAAAACCGCGTCAAAATCCATTCAGTGTTTTTTTAATGATGCGCATAAAACATACCGATAAAAATTCTAAAAAAGATTGTTTTATGTACAGTCATAGCACAGTTACAGTTAATTATATGTATGAAAGTTACACTGTTCTACATTACATCACACATTTTTGTCATAGACTTTTCAAAAACAATCACAAATTTTGGGATTCATATACATTTTATTGCATGTTTTAAATAATTTACAAAGCAGGACGATAGAATTAAGATAATTTATTAATTTGATAGAATCAAGAGAGTAAAAAATTGAAAGCCCTTATAAAACTGCGCATTTTGCTAATTAACTTAAAAAGATACGACGAAATTGTACTGAAGAAATTTAAACATGGAAAATAAAGCTTTTTGATGTTGCTCTTTATAAAGTAAGTACTTAATTTTGGGTATCCGCCCATTTAAAATTTGAAGTGAAAAAATTGGTACATATGTATACTCTTGCATATTCTATTTTAAAAGTATCCTAGTAATATTATAAATGCGAAAGTTTGTGCGTTTGTTGCTATTTCAACAAACGACTATTGGACGGATTTGCATAGAATTTTAAGGTATATCTGTAACAACATTAATTTGCAACATGGGTAAGGTCGATTTTGCATGCGTCTTGAATGACAAATATACAATTGTCTATAAAACCATTGCGCGCACGCAGGGTGCAAGCGAAAGTGTTCGAAAATGAAGGTGATTACACGTTTGTTTTGTGATTTTTTTTGGGTGATATTTGTGATAGTGTGATATATTTAGTGAATTGTTTTTTTTTTCTAATAGTTTTTTATAGTGTTTTGATATTGCTATCCCGTTGGAATTATAGGATGTATATATATGTATATATATAACTTTCCTTACAAATTGATTGAAAGACCTCCGTGGCGTAATGGCTAACATGCCTGTCCGCGATTCAAGAGTTTCCGGGTTCGATCCCCGGTTTGATAAATATTGAAAATACTGCAATGGAGGTTGTTCCTCCAATTCATCTCCATTTGCGCAGTGGAAGTGGCAGTCAAATTATTTTGTAAATTATAAACAAATTTACGATTAAAAAGTACTAGGATTGAGTCTATTTAAATAAAAATGTATGGCTTTTCAAGTCAAGAATTAAAAAAAGGGGGACCTTCCAGTGGGCTAATTACAATATGACGTTGACGATACTATATTCATACGGATTTCATTTATCACTCGCAGGTTTTACTGGTTGTGCTTCCTCTAATCTTGGGTGCTGTGGCGGAGCCCCCGGCGCCTTATCCTCCCAGCGGCTTTAGACCTAACGGCCCTGCCTTTGAATTACCACAGAAACAGAAACAGGTACCTTTTTACCCCTATTTTTATATTAGAGCAATTTTTTTTCATTTTTCTGTTTATGTCATCCGTGGAAGTATAGATACTCTCACAGAAAATCGACATATGAAACTTTACTACTTCTATACATTATGGCAAGTGAGAGAGCTATTAACATAGCTTCACTAACTATATTTATTTTCAGAACACTCCACAGGAATACCTCCCACCCCTTGATCCAAGAAATCCTACACTAGGAAACTCATATGGACCCCCAACTCCATCCGAAGAAGGCGACGTTTCAGTGCAGGGCATACCTACTCAGGAACAGCTGCCGATCTTCCAACCGTCGCCTATCAACGGACAGCAGTATTTAGGACCTGCTCTGCAGAAAGATTTGAAGAATTTGGATGAGAGTTACAAGCAACAGCAGGTAATTTTCTCTACGCTTTCACTTTACAAATATGATAATAAGGTTCTTGTTTGTTTAAGTGATTGATGTTGATGATTGATATATAAAAATAAAGATTAAAATTGACTTGTTACAGTATCAGCTGCAACAGGAGAAATACAGAGAATATGAGCGACAAAGACAGCTAGAAGCTCAAGCCAATAATAACGCAAATAACCCAGTGGCTCCTAGACAGTTTGGACGGACTACAGCCCGACCTGAAATATCCACAACTCAAAGAAGTGAAGATGACAAAACAACAACTGAATCTATTGACTTAAATGAAGGAGAAACTCTAGATGATGCCTCTAAAAAAAGTAAAGTTACCGTTGAAGTAACAAAACAGAAATTACAAGAATACCCTGGTGAATTTTATTTGAGTTCTCTGGCTCAACTTCAATTGCAACCTCAATTCGTTCCACTCCAATTGAGTCAGCTAAGAGCGCCGCTGATAGTTCAACCAGGATTCTCGCAGAAGCAAGTAGCAGGTTATGATGCTCAGACACATTTTGCTGCTTTGCCTTCAGTCTTAGCGCAAAGACAGCTTTTCGAGCAGAGTCAACAGGAAGTTTACCCTGATCCGGCATTATTGGCTAAAAATCAGCAACAGTATGCAGCCCCAGTTCAGTCCTTAAACCAACAACAATTCAGCTTGGCTCCAGTGAATCAATACCAACCTTTAATCCAACCACAAGCACCTCAAGTTCAAGCATTCCCTCAAATTCAGGCGCAACCTGTAGTATTCCAACCACAGTCTGCAAATCAACCACAGTTTTATCCCCAATCGGCTGATACAGAACAGGTTGAAGAGAATCTTCAACAAGAACAAGGGCAGCCTCAACCTCAATTTGTTTACCAACCTCAACCAGCATATCAACAGCCCGGTTATCAGCCTCAACTAGCGTACCAACCACAATACCCTCAGCCGAATCAAGAACAACAGAATGTTTATCCCCAAGCGCAATACGTTAATTATCCTAGTCAAGATTTAGCTCAAAACCAACCCCAGTTTATACAACAGCCCCAATTGATACCAGCTCAGGGCCAATTTGGTCAACAACAACAGGGTCAGGATGCATTCCTTCAAAGCGGGCTAGATTTGAATCAACAAGGCAATGGGGTGGAACAGGAAGATAAGGAAGAATCAGATGACGATAATCAAGGAGCGACAGCTACAGCGGTGGCGACGGCTTTTGGAACTAGGTAAGACATTTTTATTTATATTTTTTAATAATACAATTAAGCAGGTATGCATCCCATCTGTTGCATAATATATATATATTCTAAATATTTACGAATAATAGAATAAAATTTTTTATTTTATCTAGTAACCATCTAAAAGTAAATAGTAGTAAATTTTTACAGTGTCCAAAAACGTAGCACTTAAATCTATTTATATTATTTCAAATGAAAATATTTACTAACAAAAGCCTAGCTTTAAGAATAGTGATTAATTTTTTTATCTCTCTGAATTATATAAGTGAGAGTAATATATTACACATATGACCATACATAACGTTACTATGTTAAACCCTAAACCCAAACATGTTTTTTTTTGTATAGGGACAAATCACACAAATCGNNAGTCAGTATCCCATAATACAAGTCACGAACTTAGTTTGGGGCTAACTCGATTTGTGTGATTTGTCACTAAACATGTGATTGTTTTTTTTTAAATTGTACCACATATATGAGCTAATTATGGAATAGTAGACAAAGCTCGCTTCGTTTACGCAATAAAATTATAACAAAAGCTGGTCTCAAGGGAGATTCGATCAAAGAAATTTCTGCTAGCTAATTTTTTTGTCAAACCAATATTAATATTAAAGGAGTGTCTAATCTACTTATATTCATTTTAGGGTTTTACAAGAACCCCTATTTACATATCCTCCTGTTCGAATACTTATAGACATCCCAAAATTTCCTGATTAATTTGTAACAATCAATATATTAAAAAGAGATGGGGTTTTTGTTTTAATTATAAATAACAACATACATACTTTAAAAACTCGTTTCTTAATGTCTACAGTAAGCGGTAATTTTTAAAAATGCTGGTCAGATAAAAAAAAAAGACTTTCTATTAAAATTCTAAAAAAATCAAGATATCACTGTAATACGATATAATTGTTAAAATATCAGTGTTTAAACTGTTTTTGCTCATTAAATTAAAATTTCCGATGAATGTTAAACATCGCGATACCACAAAATCCTATTAATGCGGAATTACTGAGTTCCATATGGCATTGCGGAAATAATAAGCTCTTTATCAGAAGAACTCCAAATTCATTGTTTATACAAAGCTTGCCCTAATTCTGCAAAAGTATTAACATTGTCACGTCTTTATACCTTCCGAGGTAGAGCAAGTCGTGAGATTTCAAACGCTTAGCTAAATAGCAAAAGTAATATTTCCGTTTTAACTACCTATTTGGGAAAAATAATCTGAATGAATAATAAAATTTGATCACTATTTCTTGATTTGGTTTATTGCGTTCGGTACCCAGTCAGGCCATGATAGAAATTATCTTTTTCTTATTGGCCTAGGTTTTGTTTATTTGTTATAAAATATAGTATCTTTGAACAAAAATCCCATTAAACAAATCTCGAAATAGTGCCAACTTCTGAGCTAACTCAATCTGAGATCTATATATATATAAGCAAAAACTTTCACTCCCTCAATACGAAATATTAGTGCTAGGGGTCTTAACATTTGTGTGGGTTTCTTTAAGGAGATAAGTGCTTATTAAGACGGGATTATGCTAAATTCATACGTCATCGGGAATTATAGGACGCGAGCGCCCCCGCGCGAAAATATTAGTCTGCCCTATATTAATGACATTAAAATTATCTTATATAGAACCCAGCCTCGAGTCCAATATGGCGCGCCATTCCCTCGAGCGCAAGCAGACCCACGGTATCAAGGGACCACTGAATCTACTGTTGAGGTAAGTTTTGTTCTATGAGGTTGGCACTATTTTCATTTAATCCTCAATTCAATCCTATATTATTTATTACCTATGATTTCATAAAGAAAGTAGATGGTTTAACATTGAAATACATAAGATGAAACTAGTGTCAGTATTTAAGATAAGCTTTCCTATACACATGTATACCTATTGCGTACTAATGCATCAAAATCTATTTAGAACATTTCACTTATTTGACTAACTTATTATCTTGTAAAAAAAGAACAAACCAAACACGAACACACAAATTATTTGTCACGCAACAAGACGCGCAACACTATGTAACATCCCCGCAACATTCTATAATCGAAATCTTATTTAGAGAGAGACTATAAGTTACGTCAGGTTCGGGATACGTTGCACTATTTGTACCCTTATTCATTTTTAGTAATCATTAATTTTCATAAACTTCTGGATTGTTAACTCTGATAACTTAATTCTCAGGTCCGATTTGATTTTTGTTTGTAAAAATAAGTTCATTTATAGTTTTGACAGGAACGTTTGAATCTTGTTGAAACCAGTTATATTTTTAAAACTACTCGTATAAACAGCTTTGCTATCCAATGCATTTTCCCGCTAAATACCCATAGACAATCAACGTCTTTTTTTCAACAGGCGACAACGCTGGACGGCCAATCATTAGCTGAAGCCACTGCCAATTCTGGGGGTAGAAGGAAGAGTGCCAAGTTGAGGTGAGAAAGATTTCAATCACATTTCAAGTTAACCTGAAGAAGAATTTAATAATAGGACTGATTATTTTTTTGTATTATACTAGTCAAATTGTCAGAACAACTCCAAGTTATGGAGCATAAGAATTTCCATTTACTTAATTACAACATTTGGGGTTTCAATAAATCAACGTTATATGTTTTTAAATAAGACATAAAATGTTGACATTTAACACAAACCAAAGAAAAGATGGATAGATTCTTCACACAAGATATGAGGGAAAAGGGTGTGAACGACCTTTTGACGAGTGACAGAAGAGTATGGAAGAATAAGACATACTGCGCCGACCCCAAATAATATGGGAGCAGGGCAAGCAGATGATGATGATTTAACACAAACTGCATCAACAATACGATCAGTTTCATAGGGATATTTTTAAGAATTTCTTCATTGTCTGTTAATTTAAATTCATCGTATATATTTTGAAGTTAGTACTTGGATTATAATTTTAGACTTATTTTGTCTGAAATACTCCAACAATACATCTAACTGGACAAATGTCTTGAATTTTCTCGTATTAAACGTTTATCGATGTAGATTTGATGGTCAGGACGTTAAGGGATTGCACCTACTTACCATGTTGAGCAATAGTAGCGTTATGGATGCCAACAATGTTCTCTTACCGCATTGTTTTTTATGTACCTTGTTTACGTATTGTCCACAATGAATTTTAATTTCTTTTGGTGTGGTTGGTTACTACTCATGGGAATCCTGAGACACTTGCAGACATACAATGCCGCGACTATTACTTAAGGGGTAGGCAGAGCCAAAAACCAACGTTTAGATGAATGGTGGGCTTGTTTCTGGGACAGAGATTGAAAGATAGTGCCAGATTACCAACCCATCGCCTATAAGAAGAACCCCTTTAAGTTTTCAGCCTTTTCCTTTGCTTGACCTTTAAAATCTGCTCAGAAAAAGCAGCAGCTGGCATAATTTACGTTTTTACATTTACAGCCTATACGTATACCGCTAATAAATTAAAATCCATCTCTGTATCGCTGAATCAATTTAGGTTTTCGTAAGCGAAGTATGGAATATATTGCTGGTTCTTTTTAGGCTAAACTAGAACACACTCCATTTTATATATATTTATATAAAAAACGCGTTATAAGCGTTAAAACACTAAGTTAAATAAGCTAGTGGGGTAGTTCTTAACACATTTTTTAACCGACTTCAA
>JADGIL010018200.1:0-17964 GCA_020352625.1 Cactoblastis cactorum
AGCCTATATGTTATTCTGGGTCTTCAGCTACCTACATACCAAATTTCATCGTAATCGGTTCAGAAGTTTTTGCGTGAAAGAGTAACAAACATCCGTACTGACATACTCACAAACTTTCGCATTTATAATATTAGTAGGATTTGTTTCATCAACGTACGATAAACAAACTCACAATTCCGAAAAAGTTTCCTCGGCAAAACACTGATCATCGCTTATAAATGACATTAAATGAGCGGACTTCAACAAGTCTAGTTAGTTGGACGTAAATAATTATATAGTCTATGGGAAATGGAACTTTGTCGAAATAATCATAGTGGTTGTCATCCTTTATTGAAGTGAGGACGTATTTTTATTTGATTTTGTTCGAAACTGTGAAGCTACTTATTTATTGTTGATCAAAGATTACATACCTTTCCTCTCAACATGGTAATGCAGTCCAGACTCGATGACCTCTCCCTCGCGTACCCACGTGATCTTGGGCACGGGGTGACCCGTGAAAGGAATCTTGATAACTACGTTCTCGCCCTTGTCGAAGTACGCCGTGACACGGAACCGTGGTGGCACGTTCAGTTTTGGTGCAGCTGTGGAGAAAATAGTCGTTAAATAATGTGTCATTGTGTACTGTTAGGCTGTGAAGGAAAATCATTGACTATTGTTTTGTAGACTCGAAAAGAAGTAAGATATAATCCCTACAAAAATTTCATGTGTAATGTTGCCAAGGCGAACTCATATCCGCGATGTCAAAAAGTTATTTATTTTATTTAAAGTTAGTTATTTATTTTTCGTTGTTTCCAATATTTTTTGTATAACAACAATAAAAATACTTCATCTGTAAAAATTTCAACTGCATAGCTATTATGGCTTATGACATACAGTCTGGTGACAAATGGAAAGACATACTGAATGCGAAGTCTTAGTAATAGGTTCCCCTCCCCCAGGAATTCTAATGAATTCTCAACTAAACTCAAAAGAATTTTGTAGGAATTCCCTATATACTCGCTCATTATAAAGTTCTGAGGGCTTTCCGATCTCAAACCAATAGTAAGATCACTATACAAAGTCGATACGATATCTGCGTAATAAATTATAACACAGCCTGTACAAGATCACTATAGTCTGGTTTTTTTATGGCAGAGGGAGGCAAACGAGCAGGCGGGTGACCTGATGTTAAGTAATCACCGCCGCCCATAGACACCTGCAACACCCGGAGGGTCACAGGAGCGTTGCCGGCCTTTAATGGATTTATACGTTCTTTTCTTGAAGGTTCCGATGTCGTATTGGTCCGGAATTACCGCTGCATGCAGTTCGTTCCACAGTGTGATAAATTTATAAAAATAATAAATAAAATATAATTTTTAATGACAACATAATTTTCATACAAATGTAATTCACTGCATTTCTGTAAAAAACGAGGAACACCCTCTACGTTTAGTCGTACCTTGACCTCAACGGAGCGGGCTGCGTAATAAACCATACAACATACTCATTTCAATGTGTAATGTTTAATGTGGTACGATTTCTTATGCAGAGGTCGTATCCACTTCGTACTCACTCATGATGAGCAGCTCCGCGCGGGTGCTCCTGACGCTAGTTAAGGTAGTGGGGTAGTGGACCCCGAGCTCTGAAGCCTTACTGCTGAGGAAGTAACTGGGACAACGTGAGGATAAGGAAAGAAAGCTTCGACGTGGTTCCATGTCAATGGCCCCGCAGCAAGACGAGATACTCACTCATGATGAGTAGCTCTGCGCGGGTGCTCTTGACGCTAGTTAAGGTAGTGGGGTAGTGGACTCCGAGCTCTGAAGCCTTACTGCTGAGGAAGTAACTGGGACAACGTGAGGATAGGGAAAGTAAGGTTCGACGTGGTTCCGACGAGATACTCACTCATGATGAGCAGCTCCGCGCGGGTGCTCTTGACGCCGGCGCTGTTGACGGCGCGGCACACGTACTCGTCCGCGTCCTCGCCGAACACGTCCATGACCGTCAGGAAGTGGTTGTCGCCCTCCGACCAGATGCGGTGCCGGGGGCCGTTCGTTATCTCGCGGGCACCTGGAGGCAGTTCAGATTTTGAATGGGAGATTCGTCACGTCAGAAATAACTGTCAAAAAATATCACGTTCAAAAAATGTCTCATTAAAATCTTAAGGCCATGCTAGGTTACGTAATAGTTGGATATGCTGAGAGGAGGCCTTTTTATTACATAAACAAAACCAGCTTTTGCCCGCGGTATCGCTCGCGTGGAATTTTGTCAGTGGCTTGTATGTTATTCTGGTATATAACCTATATAACTGAAGTTTCATCCAAATACGTTCAATAAGTTTTTTTCGTGAAAGAATCATCATCTGCCTGCCCTGCTCCCACGTTATTTGGGGTCGGCGCAGTATGTCTTATTCTTCCATACTCTTCTGTCACTCGTCAAAGGTCATTCACACCCTTTTCCCTCATATCCTTCTTCACACAGTCTATCCATCTTTTCTTTGGTTTGCCTCTCCCCTTTCATCCATCAACATTCATATTCATTACTCTCTCACTAATATGCGTATCATCCCTCCTCATAACATGTTTCCCTTTCACTTTTTCAGTCAATGTTGCTACTTTCAAACTACTACCCCTACTACTACTTACCTGTACTACTTTTTCGTGAAAGAATAACAAACATAATTATGTACATACACATTTACCTCGCAATCTTTCGCATTTACAATATTAGTAAGATATATGCCCGATCTGTTAAAGTTTATTTTAGGTTAATAATTATTGTGATTGTGACATATCAAATAAATATTTAATCTGTCTTTCTTTCTTAAAAACAATTAATAAAAGAAAAACTGGAATGATAAATTAATACTAACCCTTGTACCACGTAATGGTGGGTTTAGGCGATCCAGTGATAGTACACTGGAACTTCGCGTTGTGGTATTGGATGCAGTTGGCGTTCTTTAGAGGCTTCACGATCTCCGGTGGGGTAGCGGCTGCAAAACGAGATAAATATTATTATGTGTGCTTATAGGATATTTGGGGTTCGATACCTTTTTGCTATAAATGTACAAATCATACCCTTATTTGTTTATTTTTAAGTAACAAGGATGTGAAAAATAAACATTTCAACAACTAAATATCATGGTTCATGAGATACAGCCTAATGACAGACAGACAGGGATACAGGCAGACAGACAGCGAAGCGTTAGTAATGTGGTCCCGTTTTGCCCTTCGCGTACGGAACCCTAAAAACGGTGATTTGGTTAAAAGATTATTATTTTTAGGGTAATGAGAAATATATGTATATCTTAAAAAATAAACCATATTTTATAAGCTCTATTAAGAACGCCATTCGACATTTAAAATGATGACGTCGAAATCTTGTTTGTCATACAAAATCTTATAACCACATAAATTTCACAACTTCGTTGTATAAAGTTGTAGAAACAAACAGAGTGCCACTCACCCTTGGGGTCGACGACCTTGACCTCCTGCGAGGCGGAGCTGGGCGGCGACAGGCCGGCCTCGTTCTGGGCGGTGACCCTGAACTCGTACTGGCGGCCTTCGATCAGGTGCGGGCAGTTCAGCTGGTTCGGCAGGCACAGGATGGCGTTCACGCGCTGCCACGTCGACGCGCCAACTTCACGTTTGTCCACCCAGTAACCTATGGAGAAGAATCATTTTGTTAATATTCTCGACATAAATTATTATACAGGTCATGTTCGCAAGATTTAAAATTTCGATCAACCTAAAAGGAACTACATTTTTTTATGTCGGAGGCAAACGAGCAGGCGGGTCAAGAGATGTTAAGTGATCATCGCTGCCCATAGACAACTACAACACCCGCGGGGTTACAGAATCGTTGCCGGCCTATTAAAACCCAACTGCTCCGTCCTTCCCAAATGGGGAGTTCCGCACAAAATCAAACAAAAAAAGGTCCTCATTTCAGTAAATATGACGACTACTACGATTATGTCGACAAAGTTCCGTTTCCAGATTCATGTGTGCAAGTTGAAACTATGTCAAACTAACGGAACTATATGAAGTCTGCTCATTTATAAGCGATGAGTAGCGTTTGGCTGAGGACACTTTATAGCGGGATTGTGATTCTAGTAGTTTTTTTTTATGGCAGAGGGAGGCAAACTAGCAGGCGGGTCACGTGATGTTATCGTACGTGATGTTATATCACGTTATAATATTTACGTTATAACATTAATAACATATACGTTTATAACATTTACGTGTCTATCGTACATCTTTGGATGTACTAAAGAAACATTATACAATATGAAAAATACAAAATTTCGTGTTCTTATTTTAGACCTACAATACATATACTAATAATATAAAGAGGTAAAGTTGTAACTTTCACTGTTAGTTTGTAAGGGCTAATCTTCTGAAATACTGAACCGATCATGAAAATTTTTTTACAATCAGAAAGCTACACTATTCAGGAGTGCTATAGGCTATATTTTAACGCCCAACGAAGTGGGCATGGGTCGACTAGTTATATATAAATAACATACCTTGTATCCTAGCGCCGCCGTCGCTCTCCGGCTTGTCCCATTCGAGGTGGACGAAGTCTCCGCCTACCTCCAGGATCTTGGGGATGCCGGGGGCGGACGGCGGGTCGAACGGCGCCTTAGCCTATGATATCAATTAAAGTATTGTTTTAGTAATATTATACGTTAACGGAGAGTTTTCAAGCCTTATCAACAACATGGACAATAGATTCAGATATTGTGATAAAAAATTAAAAAAGAAATGTTTATTTCGGACAGTAAAATCCATACCATAAAATAATAATAAATTTTTGCTAAAAATATTATTTATGCCTTTATTTACCAATATAAAAAATATAAGTTTTATTCATGACTGTTTTATTCTTCAAATGTGCCATTTTAAATAAATAAATTCAATGCTTTGAATTACTTTTTATAGATATCTACAATTACAATTGGCTATAAATTGTTTACAAGACTATTAGGGTATGATATTTACTTAAGAAATCTTGTTACAATAAAAAGAATTACACTTACCTTAATCGGATTAGCACCTTCCAAAGCTGGTCCAATTCCGTTCTCATTCGCAGCGTGTATCCTAAAGTTGTACTCCTGTCCTTCGGTCAATCCTAGCACCGTGTACTTAGTGTCGCGTACGGACGACGCGATAGTTATCCAGGTCGTTCCAGAAGTATCTATGCGTTCTACCACGTAGTGCGTTACTGGTAGACCTCCGTCGTATGCTGGAGGCTTCCAGGCCAAGGTGCAGGAGTGTTTGGTAATATCTGTGGTCTCCAGAGGTCCTTGAGGTGGACCTGGGAGGCCTGTGACCGTGACGGAGAACGTGTCTGATGTTTCGCCTGAGTTGTTCTTGATTGAGATCTTGTATGTGCCTGTGGGAGATGTTTGGAATTGTATTAAGGCTGATTTTTTTTTTACTCGAGTTCGTTTTAATCCTGCCTGATAGGAAGCAACGATGACTAAGGAGGAGCACGCTAACTCAAGTAATGCCTTACTAATTACTAATAATCTTGCCTTAAAAATCCCCATATAGATGGGAGCGGCGACTAGGCCAAATAGTTCAGCGATTTGAGATGGTGAAAGTTTGCTTGAATTAGGCAACGCGGTAAAACTAAGTTAAGATATTTATTTTCATAAAAACGCTGCAATGGAGTTTGTTCTGCTACTTCTTCTCCATTTGCACTTTGGAAGTGGTAGAAAATTATTTTTGAGTAAATTATTGACGTCAATCATTGCTTAATCAAATTAATATGAAAATTGACTATTCACGATTCAAAAGTGTAAAAAATAATTTTATCTTTGACTTTGAGAAATCATTATTTTTTGTTCCACTTACCCATATCATCCTTGGAGATATCCTTGATGAAAATAAGAATGTAGTCATCGAAGACGGTGTACTTGAGATGTGGCGAGTCAGTGACTTTGTGGCCGTCTTTGGTGAGGGTGACGTCGACGGGCTGGTCTCCCGTGTACAGGATCTTGATCTTTGTGTTCTCGTGTTCTGGGAGATGCAAGTCTCCTGGCATTCGTGTGATGCGCGGTGGGTCTGGAATAGATATACAATGTATAAATACATAGGGCAAAAATATTATCAAGTATTGATGAGTAGTCAATTTCAAAAACCCGTTTGGTTTCTTCTGTCAGAATGATCTTCTGATACATACCTGTTGATTCTCCGTGAAAATTTAAAAATAAATAAGTATTCATAACTTTAATGGTGTACGTATTCCAAAAAACAAACAGTTACGTCCGAATATAAAAACTAATTTTAAAACAAGATTAAACCACTCACTTCCAATCTTCAGGTGTCCAGTGCAGTATATGAACCCGATGTTGTTAACAGCTTCGCACGTGTAGTCACCTTCATCCGCGTCGGTAGCTTCGAGAATGTTCAGACGGAGAATTCCCTCGCGGGATTCTGCGATGAATCTGGTACCTGAGGGAAGAAAAAAAGTTGTTAGAACAGAAAAGGTTTCGCTTTTCATGAATTATTAACTAATTTTTTGATTATTTAGCTATTCAGTGATATAATTTACTTTTGGATACAGAGGATAGTTTCGAACCTATAATGCCAAACTGTGTCCCCTAATTTTGTTGTCATTTAGTTTTTTCAATTGGACCATACGAGGGCAGTTAGGTATCAAATTTAAAGACATATTCACATAAGTCACAAGACTTACTAAGCGCATATTCTCGCCATTTCTCAGCTATTTTATGTATGGCAGAATATTTTCAATCCATTTCCTTTCCCTTTCTTTCTAATTAATGTATATTGTACGAGAAACAAAGACTCACCTAGCACGATTTCTCTGCCGTTTCTCAGCCACCTGCCAGTGGGCACGGGGTTGCCAGTAGCGACGCACTCAATAGTGAATGGTCGGCTCAAAGGCGCACACATGTGCGGCGGGATCATCTTCACCCATTCCGGTTTAGTTCCTCCAATCTCCTCGCCGGTTCTCACTGGTGTTGTGCAAGATGACGGCTCCGATTTGCCTGAGAAATAGTTTTATTTTTATTATATTTACATGTTTGAATTATTATATCTATATTTTCCCTTTTTTCTCTACAATATTTAATATGGAAAGAGAAAAATTTTATTATATGAGGCAAATATAAAAATAGTATTATTTTATGAACAAGGTATATATTTTTTTAATCTTAAATAAGAATAATATTTACCTGCAGCATTAACAGCGATAATCCTGAACTCGTAGTCTGCCTTCTCGCCAAGGTTCATGGCGGTGAACGTCGTGTCCTGGACGTTGTAGTCGTTGCACTTCACCCACACGGAGCCGCCGACGTCGCGGCGCTCGATTATGTAGCCGGTCACGCGGGAGCCTGAGAATTTTGGGAAATGTATGAGCTATATTTTAAATTTAACAATTCAAATGTGACACCCGCATCAAATTCTGTCTAGCTGTATTTACGCGATACAGAAAAAAAATCAAAATGTCGGTTTGGCTTCTATAGGTCTTAAAAAGACCCTCCACATTTTTTCCTCAATAACTACCATGTACAACCATAGCTTGATTACCGTTTTACTATATGTATAGATACCTCCATCGCTGGACGGCGGGTCCCAGCTGAGGTCCACGTAGTTCCTTCCGACGCGGGCCACGCGTGGGGCTCTCGGCGCTTGCGGCGGGCCGCAGCGCGGCTTGACCTTGAACTTGGACGACGACGCGGAGTACTTGCTCCAGCCCGCGGCGTTCTTCGCTCGCACGCGGAACTCGTACTCGTGGCCTGCCTCTAGGTTGTATGCCTGGTGGAGATAATCATAAGTTTAAATTTTAGAGAAAATTTTGATATTATGATTATGGAACAAATATTTTGACGAAATGAGCTAAAATCAATGCATCGACCTTTTTTTCTATCATAGATTTTGTCGTATTATTTGTTGATTCAAATTTGTGTAACTTTGACTGAACTCAAACGCCAAAATTTCTACGTTCAATGGATAAGCTTTACTATATAAGGTGGAAATAATGTCAGGTTTTTGGAGATATAGCCTCGATGTGACGCATCAAAAGAGGTTCTTTTTCTATTTATAGCATTAATTGGAACGTCGACTTGTATTTTTGGTTTATATATGTTACTAGAAACTTGAGACAGATAAACAAAAGCTTTGCCATTTCTCTAAAATTTTAGACTACTCCACTCTACTCATAATTTTAAAGCTCTTCTCACCACCAATAAGCCATTCAGTCGAGTTTACCCTTCAATTCTCACAACTTCATTTCGTTCTACCCTTTGAAGATAGAGTTTTTTATGAAAAAGGGAAGCAAGCACGCGATGTTATGATCACCGCCGCCCATAGACACCTGCAACACTCGGGGAGGTCACAAAAGCGTTGCCGGCCTATAAAAGATTTGTACGCTCCATTCTTGAAGGTTCTTTCTTGAACGTGATACCGAATCTGCTCCACCTAACATGTGAGGGCATCGAATAACACCGTATCAGCTCACCTGGTAGTTGCAGTCCTTGACAAGGTAGTCGGCGCCGTTCCAGACGCCGTCTTGAACGTCCCGGAACTCCAGCCTGTAGCCCTGGATGCGGGCGCCGCCGTCGGACCGCGGCCGGTCCCACACCAGCGAGGCCGCGGAGCCGTCCCACTCCGTCACGCGCGGCGTGCCCGGCGGGTCCGGGATTGTGAAGGGGAACTGGGGGGAAATATCATTATAATAAACTAGGTTTTGCCCGTAGCTTCGCCTACTAACAAAATATCCTTAAAACTAGTAGGGACGATATTGTTGTAGTTCTTTATTGTTGATCGAAAGACAAATTGCACAGATCGCGTCGACCAGAAAATTAATATATATAAAGACAAATCTTATAAATAACTCTAACACCAACTTATTCACTGCAGTGGGACAGACTATTTTCCGCAAATAGGAGAAGTGGGCCCTTTTTACGTGAGTTGAGACCAACTATCCCTCAAGGCAACTAAACCCTTCAAAAGCGAAGGATCTGTATATTGGATGAACATTAGCCCCAAAGTAAGTTCGGGACTTATCGGATATACATTTATCGGATACTGCCTCAACGATACTATATTTTATAACAAGCGTCGTCTAATTAATCATTTCGCAATCGTCAAGTACAAATGATACATGAAAAATAAAGTACATCCTCACCTTTGCAGTAATGGAGTCATCCATAGTCAAGGGATCCGAGACGCCATACTGATTCTCAGCCCTAACCCTGAACGTGTACTTCTTGTTGGGTTCCAATCCCATCACATTATAATGACAGTTGCGTACGAAAGACGAGATCTTTGTCCAGACGCCGCTACCGTCCATTTTCTCTACCACGTAGTTTGTGATGGGGGAGCCACCGTCGTCTAGCGGCGGTCGCCATGACAACGTGCAGGTGTCTGGCGTGATGTCGTAGGCGTCTAGCGGAGCGACTGGTGGTGACGGCTTGTCTACTACTAGGACCTGCAAATAAGGATGACAAGATTTAAAAAAATAATATACTAAGGATTTCGAAAATTATATACCTTAAGCTTAAAATAAATTCAATTACGTCGTCACAATTTTGCATGTTTTACTAATTATATAAATATGAATGTATTTTTTTTACCTTGCACTCTATCTGTATTTCTCAAAGTGTCCCAAAGGTAGACAGGTAGACAATGCTTAGCATTAAGTTGTACCTTTTGTACATAAATCTTTTATTTAAAGTGCAATAAATGTTAAATAATCCCATAGATATCTTTTGCTTTCTTGAATATCTGCACTGTACAAAAATTTCAGTTGTTTATAACAGTGTTTTTCTTGTGATAATATACAACACATATTATGTGTAAGTTATTTTGTGAAATAAATAAAAAATACATAATTCAATCAAAATAACTGTAATTTACCCTGCAGGTGGCGCTATCAGATCCCTCGCTGTTAATCAGCTGAATAGTATAAGACCCTGTGTCGGATCTCTTTGCGCAGGAGTTGAGGAAGACTGTGTCCACGTCTGACGTCACGAAGCGGATGCGCGCGTCGGGGAACACTTCCTCGTTGTTCACCATCCAGGACACCTGAGGAAGGGAATAATTGGAGCTAATAAATTCACTATCTGGTCTGTGAGCGAAATTAAAACAATTATGTATCATGAAACATTTTAAATTACATCTTTTAAGAAAATCAAAAGCTGTTCACAAAACACTTTGTTGCAAAAATTGGACTAAAATAAAGCGGATGATAGCGCATTATTTTTATAGTTAGCTTTTTTTGCTTTTTCTGAATGCAATATTTAAAATTAATACAAATTTTGTATAATTTTTTTAAGTTTTGTTATAATTATGTTTATTATACTGTTTTGTTTTTATAATGTGTTAATGATCAATAAATTATTATCTATCTTTTTTATCTTTGGTCAACCTCAATCATTACCGGTTTTCATTCAAACCAAATTCGAACATTTGTGGCAATGATTTTTAAAAGTTCAAAATTATGATGCTATGACCAAATTTTGTTAAAAAGTCTACAGGGCATACCTTCGGTCTTGGGTTTCCAGTGAAAGGCACAGTGATCTTGATCTCTTCACCAGCGATTACGGTGATATCCCTAAGGCTGAGGTCACTGGTGATCCTTGGGCAGTTGGGTGGTGCGCAAGCCCTGATGGCGTCGGATGACTGCGAGTACGGACCCTGGCCGGCCGCGTTGATGGCGGCCACGCGGAATTCGTACTCGTGGTTCTCTATTAGACCCATCACCTGTAAAACAATTTGAAATTAATCATCTATGCATCTGTGACATGTAACATTTTCTTTTTTTTAATTATATAATTGTGTTTTCAACAGACAAATAAATCTAAAATGTAATTATACAATATTATAAAGCTGAACAGTTTGTTTAGTTGAAAGCGCTAACCCTAGGAACTACTGTTACGATTTAAACAATGATTTCAGTGTTAGATAATCAATTTATCAAGGAAGGTTATATAATACTTTCTATGCTTGTGAAACGACCGGGCGGTCGCTAGTACAAACTTATGAAATAAGATATAATTTGCGAAATAAATTGTAAAAATAATACTTTAAAACAAGAAGTTTTGTTGTGCTTGTTTTAATAAAATAGGGCTGTTAAGTATAATGAACTTCTTATATATCTTTACCTTGTAAGTAGTATCGGGTATATGCGCATGCGACGCCTTCGTCCATTTGTCTTCAGTGATCAGCCTCTTTTCGAGGACGTAGCCCGTGATGGGTGATCCGCCGTCATGCCTTGGCTTGGTCCAGGTAACGGTGATGCTCGACTCTGTTGTCTCGACCGACCTTGGAGCACCAGGTGCACCCGGCGGGTCGAATGGATGTCTAGCTTTAATCGGCTCAGTTGTCTGCACTGGGTCAGACTGGCCATATTGGTTCTCGGCCATAACCCTGAACTCGTAATCTCTTCCGACAGACAAGTTCTTCACGCGCAAGAACGGTGTGGTAACATATCCTGAAACTTTGGTCCAGTTAGGTGTACGCGCTTCGCGTTTTTCGACGACATAGTTGGTGATTTCGCCACCGCCATTGTCTTTTGGTGGATTCCAGTATAACGTAAGAGCTTCGCCTTCGAACTCGTCAGCGCGTAGATTCTCTGGTTTACCAGGCCTGTCGAGTACTCGTACGTTAATTGTCGCCGTGTCATAACCTGATGGATTACGTAACTGCAATCTGTATTGACCGCCGTCAGAGCGTTTAGCGTTCTTGACAACGAGAGACGCAGACTCTGGTGTTATCTTCTGCGTCATTCTCGAGTCTCCGTCGACGTCTAGAGGGTTATCTTCAGCGAACCAAGATGCGGTCGGTTGCGGGAAGCCGGTGTATGGAACGTGAATGCAGAAGTCTTCTCCAGCGCGAACAGTAATGTCTCTGACGCCGCTGAGATCCATGCAAGGCTTGTTAGGCTGTTCAGCAATAGTGATATCGGAGGTAGGCTTGCTCGGGTCTGATCTGCCGACGTCGTTGACGGCGATGACCCTGAATTGATATTCTTCACCTTCCTTGAGCTTGGGAATAGTGTGAACGAGGCTCGGAATAGGCACATCGTTGACGTCCTTCCAGTCCTTGTCGCCTTTAGCCTTCTGTTGGATGATGTATCCCTTGATCTTAGCTCCGCCGTCGCTCTTAGGCGGCCTCCAGGATAATGTAACGGAATCTTTAGTAACCCTGTCAGGTTTAGGCGCTTCTGGAGCGCTGGGTTTAAGTCGCTGAGTTTGAGCTGTGATTGGCTCAGTTGGTTTGCTAGGCTTGCCAGGGCCGGCTTCGTTGACAGCGATAACACGGAATTCGTAACGGTTTCCTTCGCGCAAGTCGGAAACTGTGTAGCACGTGTTCGGCGTAGGGTAGTTGTTGACCTTAACCCAATCGCCTCCGCGTTCTCTCTTTTCGACGTAATAACCAGTGATAGGCTTTCCTCCGCAGTTTGCTGGAGGGTGCCATTCCAGAGAGCAGCTGTTGGAGCTGTATCCGGTGATGTTAGGCGTGTCTGGCGCATCTGGCGGGTCGAATGGTGACTTTGCAATGACAGGTTTGCTCTCCAAAGGATCCGAAACGCCGTATAAGTTCTCGGCGCGTACTCTGAACACGTACTTCTTGCCTTCAGTCAAGTTTTTAACAGTAAATGAGCATTTTGGACAGAAGCCGGCGACTGTTCGCCAGTCATTGACACCGAATTCTGCCACTTCCACGACGTAACCAGTGATTTCACTACCACCATCATCGGTTGGCGGGTTCCATGTGAGACTAATAGAATCGTGTGTAACCGGTGTGCAAATAAGAGGTCCTTTCGGCACTCCTGGCTTATCAACGACAATGACTTCGATATCAGCGG
This sequence comes from Cactoblastis cactorum, assembly GCA_020352625.1. Taxonomy (NCBI): domain Eukaryota; kingdom Metazoa; phylum Arthropoda; class Insecta; order Lepidoptera; family Pyralidae; genus Cactoblastis; species Cactoblastis cactorum. The sequence goes on from JADGIL010018200.1 coordinate 12,817, forward strand.
AATCTTTGCCGTGTTCGTTGCTGGCTGTGATCGTGTATTTGCCAGCGTCGTCTCTTGTCGACTTTTCGATGGAGAATTTAGTCTCATCGTTCTTTGTCTCTGTCGAAAGCCTGTGTGATGGCACAAGTGGTATTGATCCTTTTGTCCAAGAAATAGTAGGTGTCGGAGCACCAGAAATTGGAATGTTAATGTTGATTGGTTCGCCAGCACGGACTTTAACCTTGCGTCCGATGAGATGGTCCAGATGTAGCTTTGGTTTTTCTTTCATCGGTTTGGCGGTGAAGACATTCGAAGGGTCGGAAGGTTGACCAGGTCCTGCAGCGTTAACTGCAGATACTCTGTATTCGTACTGGTGTCCTTCTTGGACTCTGTCGTCTTCGTATTCATTGAATCTAACAGGTTCCTTGTTTAGTTTGATCCAGCGGCCAGTAGCCTTGTCTCGTCTTTCAACGTCGTAACCGATAATGTTTGATCCTCCGTTGGAAATAGGTGAAGACCACTTGATCTTAATATGGTCTTTGTCAGCGGAAACCAATTCTGGTTTACCAGGTTTGCCAGGTACTGTGTATTGATTCTTAGCGACCACTGCCGTATCTGTAACTAAGGGTTCTGAACGTCCTTGCAAATTCTCAGCGAATACTCTAAATTCATACTTAGTTCCTTCTTGAAGTCTCGGTACTGTAGCATGGTTGTATTTCGGATTGATGTATGTAACCGCCGGTACCCATCCTCCGCCGTGAGTAAGATCTCTCTTCTCAATAACATAAGCTGTAAGTTCGCTGCCGCCGTTATCTTTAGGCGGTTTCCAAGATAATGTGACAGATTGAGCTGTGATTTCTTCGTATGTGAATGGTGGTTCTGGTTTGCCAGGCACGTCCAAGACAATAAGGTCGAAACTACCCTCGTCTGAACCAGAATCATTCTTCAATGACAGATGATATTTGCCAGCGTCAGATCTCTTGCAGTTCACAGTGTGAATAATTGTGTGGTGGCCAACAGATGTGACTGTTGTTCTCTCGTTCGTCAGCACTGGTTTGTTGTCACAAGTCCAATTTACTTCAGGTGTAGGCTCTCCAATGAAGTCTACATCCAAATGGAAGATAAGGCCAGCCTTGATACGTACTTCTTTGAGTGGAGTGATGATCTTTGGCGCCACAAATCTGTCTTTAGCGGTTATAATATCTGAAGGCTCACTAGGCTCTGATTGTCCAGCTTGGTTAACTGCAATCACTCTAAATTCGTAATCTTGGCCTTCAATCAAATCAGGAACTGTAGCCTTATTCTTATTAGATGGCACATGGACTGCGTTAACCCAGTATGGGCTACCCTTCTCCTTCTTCTGAACAATGTAACCAGTGATAGGCGATCCACCATCCGATTTGGGCGTAGTCCATTGTAAATCAACGTGATTCTTGGACCAATCTGTTGCCTCAGGTTTACCAGGCGCAGATGGTTCATCGAATTCGTTCTTAGCGACTATCGCTCGGTCTAATTCTAACGGTTCAGATTGACCGATAGCATTGACAGCGCTAACTCTAAACAAATATTCCTTCATGTGAATGAGTCTGGTCACTTGGTGAGATAAGAATGTGCTCATTCCAGCGTCAGACCAAGTGCCGCGAGATAAGTCCATTTTTTCGATGACGTAATGCAAGATTGGTGAACCACCATCGTCCAAAGGCATCTTCCATGATAGCGAACAGGAATCTTTAGTAACGTCTGAAACCACCAAAGGTTTCTCTGGCCTTGAAGGTTTGTCTAGTACAGTGACTTGGGCAGTTGCTGAGCAAATTCCGAGATCGTTCTTAAGGGTCAGCTTGTAAACGCCTCCGTCAGCTCGGACAGAGAATGGAATGTCTAGAATGACCCTGTTGTGCAATACTTGGATGTCGATATGATCGTTAGGATGAACGACCTTTCCGTTGATCTGCCATTCGACCGTTGGCTTCGGTGCAGCTTCAATAGGTATCTCGTATTGGATTCTTTGACCTGCCTTAACAGTTTTATCAGCCAGAAGCATTTTGTCGAAGTGCGGCGCACAGAATCTGGCTTTAGCCACTTGAGGTGTAGATGCGTCACTTGGCTCACCGTTTCCAGCTTTATTGACAGCGATAATTCTGAATTCGTATTCTTCACCTTCAGTCAGACCAGGCACCGTAGCAGTAGTCTGGTTTCCAGGTACAGTAGCCGCGACTTCCCAAGGTCCGTAACGTTTCTTGCATTCAACAATATATCCAGTAATCGGAGATCCACCGTCCTTCTTCGGCGGCACCCATTCCAAGTCCATGTGATCCTTGTCCCAGTCCTTGACCACAGGTGTTCCAGGTTTGTCTGGGGTTCCGTAAGGATCTTTAGCAGTTACAGGCTCGTGACCGATCAGTGGTTGAGATTCTCCCTGTTTGTTCACAGCGCGAACCCTGAAGTTGTAATCGTGACCTTCAATAAGATGGTCGATTCTAATGTTGCAGCCTTGAACTTCACCAGCAGGGATCCAGCGCAAATTCTCTTGATCCATTTTCTCAACAACATAGTGAGTGATTTCGCTTCCGCCGTCGTCTTTGGGTGGTCTCCAGCGTAATGTGCAGCCGGATTTGGTGATGTCATCAGCTCTGAGCGGTCCTTCTGGGGGCAATGGTATGTCGAGAACGACGACCTTGACGGTAGCAGTGTCGGTTCCATTATGGTTCTTGGCCTTGAGGGTGTAGGTGCCAGCGTCGGCGCGTTTGGCGTCAATGACGCGAAACTTGGTGGTGTGCGCGTCATTGGTGATCTTGACGCGGTCGGTGTTGATGACGATGTTGTCTCCGTGGGTCCATTCCTTGGTCGGAGTTGGCTCTCCGGCAACTGGGACGTCAAGCTCGAAGTTCTGGCTAGCTTTGACCTGTGACACAAAAATAAAGATTATACATTAATATTCAAAATGTATTATTTATTATTATTTACTAGCTAATGCCCGCGACTTCATCCGCGTAGATTATTGCTCGGTTAAAATAAATTATACCCCTCGGGAACCGCACATTTTTTCAGGATAAATAGTAGCCTATCTTTTATTCTAGGTCATAGTCCATCGCTGTGCCAAATTTCATCCAGATTCGTTTGGTAGTTTTTGTGTGATGCGTACAAACATACAGACAGACAAAAATTCTAAAAAACAGTCTTTTTGTCTTCTATAGGTCCTATAAAGAGTCCCTATATATTTTTTTTTCTAAATTGAAACTGAGCTATGTCTGTACATGGGAGATCCATGTACAGATATAGCACAGTATATTGAACTACAAAAATATTACCCACAATATATCTCAATATATTGTTTTGTACTTGTAGTGTGTAAACTAAATTTTTATATCCTGACGTACTTCCTTAGCTTCTTCCACATTCCTTAATCATTTATCCCTTTAAATTTGTTGATTGAAATTGATTGATGATTTAAATTGTTTACAGTTACCTTGATGTCGAACATGAAGTTCCTGTCGATGTGCGGCGGCAGGTTCTTGGGCCTGGCGAGGTGCGGCGCGGTGCCGTCGGAGGGCGCGCCCGGGCCCGCCTTGTTGACGGCGCGCACGCGGAACTCGTACGTGTTGCCTTCGATCAGGTCCGGGACTTTTCCGGACGTCACGTCGCCTTCGATCTGACCGAAGGAATTTTCATTTTATATGTCAACAGTCAACGTACATAGATTGTGTATCTAACCATGTTATTATAAAGCCTATTTTCTGTAGCTGTTTTTGCATTAACGTATATGAGTATTTGAGTTAATCCAAATAAAATGTTATTCTATTTCTGTACGATCTTACATCGCACATTCTTGTGACGCGCGGGCCGCAGTTATGCAGGTCACACATCAGCTGTTTTAGTTCACATTTTTACGCGAAAATATATCTATAATGAGTTACAATCGAGCTCCAATCGAGGAAGGATTCGTCTACTTCACTTGTGGTTTAACTAATAAACTACTTTTGACGAAACCCTGCCTTCTTCATCATAACTTAACTTCACATTTTATATGTATGGTGACCGTGGCGTTTACTAAGCCGACACCGACGACCGTTTACAAGCCGACGATATTGACATATTTGTCTATTTTTTAGTAGTGTTACTAGTGTATGCGAGGTTTGATAAACCTTAGACATAAGGACATTAAAGAACTCGATACGTTGAGAATCAATTATTTATTTAAATAAAATATATCAAGATTAAACCATATTCATTTTCCAGTGTTACGAGACGTCAAAATGGTCAAATTCGTATTATAGGTCAAATTAATTTCAAAGCATCACAGAGAAATCCTTTACATATTTACCTTAGCACACTCCTCCCAATCCGGTGAGAATCTATCTTTCTTCTCGATGATATATCCGGTGATGGGGGCGCCACCGTCGCTCTCCGGCCGGGTCCATTCCAACTCCACGAAATCGCGGTCGAAGTCGCGGATTTTAGGCGTGCCCGGTTTGCTGGCCACGTCGAATGGATTCTTGGCCTCGGTGGAGTGAGGCGTCGTGAGTGGCTCTGATTTGCCTTGTCTGATGGAAAAAAGTTATATTGACATCGAATTATTCATTATAATAATGAATCATTTTTTCAGGTACACGGCTTTAAAAATTAACAGGTAACATTATTACAGTAAAAGCGAGGGACCTACATAAATACGTTATAGACTCGCATACATCTATATATGTATATAAATCTCTTCCGTTACTGAGAGACTACTGAATGCAAGTAGCTGAAATTTGGCTTGTATGTTCCTTGAAGAGTGTAGGGGAGCACTAAGAGAGGATTTTTGGAAATTTCACCTCTAAGGGGGTGAAAATGGGCGAAAAAAGTTATCTACGCACGTGAAGCCGCGGGCAAAAGCTAGTTTGGATATACATATAGCATATGTATAAAAAACCGAGAATAAATAATTTATATAAATATATAGAGACAAATCACACAAATAGAGTTAGCCCCAAACTAAGTTCGAGACTTGTATTATGGGATACTAACTCAACGATACTATATTTTATAATACATACATACATATATAGATAAACATCCAAGTCCCAGGTCAATCAGAAAAAGGTCATCTTCCATCATGACCTGACCGGGGATCGATCCCGGGACTTCCTGAGTATCGGTCAAGTACGTTAACCGTTACACCACGGAGGTCGT
>JADGIL010018201.1:5986-22239 GCA_020352625.1 Cactoblastis cactorum
CTATAAAAAGCCCCCGCCCTCCCAATTAGGGGAGAGCGGGGAAGTTGGGCCTCCGGCTCTCCCACTCACCGGACGGAGCGTGGCGGCTGATAGCCGCCATTCAGGCGTCGGTCTTCGGCGGGAGTGTGGTACTTCCCCGGACGAGCCGACCCATTCATGCTACAGGCTAAAAAGGCAAGCAGCAGGCTCCATACCACTACGACTCTTGGCCCTGTCTACCCCATAAAGAACATAGACATGACACTTTATCTGTATCTAATGAATCCGAATTCTGAGAAACAAATGAACATCACATTTTTTTTATGTCACTCATTCATAACCATCAATCAAACAAGATTGCAGTTTTCCTTAAGATATTTTCCTTTAGCTAAAACAATTGGGCTTACTATTACAACAATCATTCATAAAACTCATCTTAAAACTGATGGCATAGCTAGATTCGAACCTAAGACCTTCCGCTACAGACAGACGCATTAACCACTGAACCAGCACTGAGTTACGGCTTTTTTTTATGTCAGAGAGAGGCAAACGAGCAGGCGGGTCATGAGATGTTAAGTGATCACCGCCGCTCATAAACAACTGCAACATCCGCGGGGTTACAGAAGCGTTGCCGGCCTATAAAAAACCTCCGCCCTCCCCATTTGGTGAGGGCGGAGAAGTTGGGCCTCCGGCTCTTACACTCACTAGACGGAGCATGGCGGCTAATAGCCGTCATTCAGGCGTCGGTCTTCTGTGGGAGTGTGGTACTTCCCCGAACGAGCCGGCCCATTCATGTTGCAGGTTACTGTCACACTAATTAAATTTATATTTTAACTTAAATCTATCATAAAAGCCCTTGACACGTTATAACAAAACAAAAAACGTCAAACTTATAACCCCCTTCGGGGTTTAAAAACAACAACACAGTCGGTTCACAAATAGAAATTCGCCAATTTTTGCTGAACCTTTGCACATACAGTAATTTTCAGTTGTGTTCTTTTTACTTTTAGCCGAAGTCAATACCGCGTGAATTCGGGCGCATACAATTGAGTTGTAATTCGTTTTTACTGCGCCAGATTACATGTTCCATTTTCCAATTACGGAGCTTTAATTGAATTTTTGTTTACAAATTAGCCAATGGTGGTAAGAAATTTTTTTTTCGGATCTTTGTTGTAATGATATCGATAATTGACTAAATTGATAATACGTAAGTCACCCAGTTTTAAAAATATATGGTTATAGTAAAATTACAGAAGAAAATGTGTTGAAATAATGCATTATAATAAGAATTCACATAACACTAACAGACTCACGTTAAAACTCCATTTCAATTTATAATCGACGTTTTATTTTCGACGAAAAACCAATTTGAACATATAAAAAAATAAGTGATTCAAATAAATTTAACTCCAGCCAGTAACTTACAAAGCAATATGAAAACAACTGGCTGAAAAAAGAGAAAACAAAAAAATAAAATAATTATTTTTTTTTGCTTCCATTGAGACATTTAAAACCAGTACTTCGAATCCAACCGAGTCGTTTAGTATTCTCCGCACGGACCGGTCGGCCGGCAAGCAATTAGCAAGCCGAATAGTTTTTCCTTTATAACTTATTCGAATCACGGCTCCACCTTGAATTCTCGTGTGCTTATGAAAAGTTTCACGAATCATGCGGCGAATGTTTTGTCCAAATTTATGTTACTTTGAAAAGAGGTAATATTTTTTTTGTAATAAGAAACAAGTGTAAATATGTCTACATATAACAATAGATATAGTTGATAGGTGACTGCCGTGGTTCAGTGCCTTCCGATCCGTCTAATCTGGATAGGATATCAGGCTTGATTCACCAGATCATCCGAAAAGAAAAATAATTCCGTACTTCGGAAGGCAAATTAATTTGTAAGTCGAGATCCACGCCATCTTGCGTTTGTATAAACCTATCCTAGGATTGGTTATTATAACTGCTGAAGATACAACGGGAATAACGCTCGGATATTAGTAGATACATTTTATAGGTACATAAACGGCAAATGAAACGCCGGGTAGTGTTGCTGCGCGATAGTCAACTATCGATAACGTTTCGATAGACTATCGATAGTTTAAGTAAGTACAATAATTATCAATAGCAGTATCGATTAATATATAACGATACTAACGATAGTGTCGACCGTCTACAAAATATTGCAAAGCAATACTGTCGGTACTATTGTAATGTATAATAGTATTGCTCCCAAACAACTATCGATACTATCGACAGGCCAATCGATAGTAGTCCTTTTTTAAATGAAACCATCGACAGTCCAAACTATCGATAGTTCGGCAACTCTAAAGCCGGACACCCACCGACCGGATAATAGGATGACCAAGATTTTAATGACCATTTAATTAAAAACAAATATTCAAATTTTTTTTTTCTTTATAACATCTACTTTTTTATGTTCTGTGTTGACATCATTATAGTCTTTGTTGGGCAATGCGACAAATTAAATTTTCAAGCCTCATTTAACCGTTCGACGGAGCAAACAGTAGCCTTAATTTTGGGCAAAGAACCTTTCGTATCCTATCATAATCGTGATGGAATTTTTCATTATTCAATTTCGTTGAACAAATTTATTGGTGGGCCGGTAAATTGCAGTCATCTTTTAAATGTTATGGTACAAAATTTTATGTAGCATTCATTAATACTTATTCGGACGAGATAATGAACTATTAAAATTAATTATTAAGTGGTATGATTGAGGTTCAGTGAAAACGGGTAATACTCGAGTTGTATCAGATTTTAGGGTTCCGTACCCAAAGGATGAAACGGGAACTCTATTATTAAGACTTTGCTCTCTGTCTGTCTGTCTGTCCATCAACCGTGAAAATTAGACAGTTGAAATTTTCACAAATAATGTATTTCTGTTGCAACAAATGCTTAAAACAAAATATAATAAATAATTTAGAGGGGCTCCCATACAACAAATGTGATTTTATTCCTGTACATAGACGGAACTCTTTGTGCGCGAGTCCGACTAGCACTTGGCTGGATTGTAATATTTAAAGATCAATTAATAATTACTTTTAGTCGTATGAGCAAATATCACAGAAGTTAGAAAAACTCACAGGGATCAAACTGACGAAACGGATTTTTTTTCAAACTAATTATTAATTCAAAATTAAAAAGCTCTGCATAAAAATTCATTTCAATTTACACTTTTTAGTTCAGTATTCAGACGAAAAAAACCATCTATAAATCTATTAACCTTATACTTATAATTGTAATTGTCATTAATATGTAACCATTCATTGTTCATTAACCGACTTCAAAAAGGAGGTGGTTCTCAATTCGGATAGTTTTTTTTTATGTATGTACATCGATTACGCCGATGTTTCTGGTCCGATATACGTAATTCTTTATTCAAATTCTATATTTTATCACTGCTTGAAGTCGGTGCCTTTGTAATGCCGTAAATCTAGTAAAATGGAGTAATTATACTTCAATCATTATTACTAGATGGCGTTGCTGTTAATAATTGTTTGTTTTATTGTCAGATCAACGAGGTTTATCATGCTGTGTGTACCCCCTTTTTGGTTTTAAAATTAGCCACTGTATACTGTATGTGTTTATTTTCTATGCGAATATTTAAATTGTAATACTGTTGTGTACACCAATAAATAAATAAATGAGTGAACAAAGTATATCAAATTTATTTATTTTTCTCAGAATCCCTACTGCTCCCGAATGCTCTACTGATCCCCTGCATGATTGTCCTTTTGAGGATTTGGCAAGAAATATATTAAACCAGCAAAACCTGTAAAGAAATTAAGAATTTTTTTATATCAATCCCGATGTAATTTTTAAATGATACATTTTGTTATCTAATTTACTACCAAACAGTGGCGATGCTAATAAACTCTTTTAGGGCGAAAACATACTTACTGTCGTGTCGCGCCAGAATATCGCACATCAGTTTTTTAAATTTGTTAATTAAATTTTTTTATACATTAAATACATTTATTTTGGTTAGAAACATAAATTTTCGACAACAATATATAAATACTAGCTTATGCCCGCGACGTCGTCCGTGCGTAACTACTATTGTCAATTTCTAAGTGGAAAATGAAACCTATACTATATTTTATTATTAGACCTTCTACGATACATCTACGAAAACCGCATCAAATTTCGTCCAGTAGTTTTTGTGTGATATGAGTACAAACATACAGACAGACAAAAATTCTAAAAACAATAGCTTTGGCTTCTATACGCCCTATTAAGATCCCCTATATACTTCTTTCATACATATCTCTCATGTACAGACATAGCTCGGTTACAATTTTATTATATGTAGTATAAATTACAAATGTCGACTCTTAGTAGACCTGGGCCCTAAGACCTCAAAAGTCCGTCACAGAGACCACACACTTTTAGATAGCGTTTTATTCACTAACGTTTTTAAACAGTTAAATAAAAAAAAAAACTCACAGACAGTGACCCCAGACATAGCCAGAAAAGGCACCATGCATCCAGCTTGCAGCATCACAGGGAACAAGATGTTGCCTAACAGTGACCCGATTCTTCCCATCATTAAAATAAATGACAACGTGAGCGTCCTGAAAACAATATAGCACTCGTTAAAATAACGCGGCACGTACGACGACAATTTACATTTTTAGGGTTCCGTCCCCGAATGGTAAAACTGGAACCCTAATACTAAGGTTTCGCTGTCTGTCTGTCTGTCACTAGCCTGTATATCTAAGTAAGTATGTAAGTAGATATTTTACTTATTACTGAAATAATGTAAAAAAAATACCTTTAAGTGAACAAAGACGGACATGAAAACGATGACTAATATTAGGAATTTAGAAGTTAGACATGCTTTCAATTCAATAACAAATAGTTCAAACTATTTTAACACACTATTTAAGAGTATAAAGTTTATATCATTGAAAGTTACGCGAGATGACATAACTGGTAACGTGAGTAAACCGTGGATATAAGTACTAGTATAAAGTTTAGCCATAAACGCCCACACACGCACCAAATCGCAGAAAAAGATGACTTAAACTTAAACCAATCGAAAGCAATACCTAAGCTTTTAAAATACATACCTTACAGTTGTAGGGAACACTCTAACCAAAATACTTTGTTGGAGAAACATAACCGTTTGCATAAGCCCACAGGTCAATGACACCAAAATGGCGATTTGTAAGGATGTGTTGGTCCAATAAAGGCTACCTGCGCAAGCGGCGCAAAGCAGCAACATTACAAACATCAGTGGCTTTTGGCCAACAAATTTTATGAGCACAACATTCACACTAACACACATTAAAGATACGGCGCCCATTATGACACCATTTATGTATGTTTCAGCTCCACTTAGTTTCTGAAACAATAAAGTTTTTTTTTTTAATTTAAAACTAAACATATATATATGATTGACTCCGCGGTGAAAAATCTTGAAGATACCAATGCGAAACTCGTTTTAAGTTTCTTGCCGGCTTGATAATCTCTCTAGTTGGTCCCTAAGTAAGTTCGAGACTTCTGATATAGTATACTAACTCAACGATACTATACTTTAAAACAAATACCAATCAACATTCAAGTCCCATGCCAATCAGAAAAAAATCATTTTCAATCTTGATTAGACCGATTATCCGATTACCTACTGATTAGTGGTGAAATGTTGAACACCATACCAAGGCGGAGGTCCGTGACAATGTAATATGTGTGTATGTATGTCTTACCGGTATGCAAATATCCAAACCAGTGACATTGCTAGTTAAGAGAGCGCTTTTATCGACCTCATACATGTACTCGTTTATCATAACGCAGAACTGCTGGGTTTCGTTGTGGGCCAGTCGAAAGTTCTCGACCACTGTCGACAGTTGGGGAAACCATAGACGCAAGGAGGTGTATCTAAAAGAGAATTATGATTGAGCGAGAAATGAAACATTATTTACTACCTTTTGCCCGCGGCTTATGCCGCGTAGATTAACTTTTTTTTATAAAAGTTCACCTCCATCAAAATGGAATATCCAAAAATTCTAAGAACTCCTCTACGCACTCTAAGGAACATACATGCAAAATTTCAGCTTCTTGCGTTCAGTATTTTCGGATGTGCGTTCTCTGTCAGTCAGTCACTCAATAACGGAAGAGTTTTAAATGCATAGATTGCACTATTTCAAAACCATAACATTTATCAAAATAAAACAACAAAAAGATTTTGAACTTTAAAATTACTATTGTAACTGCTGGTCTGAGGTTCATTCAGGGGTTCAGTCATTTGCGGGTCAGTCGGGGGTCAGTTTAAATATACATATACTTAATCCTATTAATATTTGTCTACATGTTTTATATAACACTCTTTAAATGCAAATAAAAACTTCTAGCATTTTTAAAAAGCTGTACTATATCTATGGATACTTGGACAGTATTAACATCAGTGGGGTGACCAGAGAATTGACAAGAAAACACTCGTAATATATGGGATAACTCCCTGTTGATGGTGAGACAGTTACAGCTACACTTTGTCATGAAATTATATTTATTTTTATTGATATTAAAATATCTGGTAGTAAAATACTTACGCCAAAAGACACACAGCAGTCTGTAGACAAAACTGTATGAGGTAGAAAAGGAGAGGCCTTCTGAATAAAGCCTTCGCTTCAAATAGAGCATTCACTAGTTGCTTCTTGATGCTGTATTTGTCTGTCGGTACGTATTCGCCAGTTATATTGAGAGACTTGATCTGAAAACATTTGTTTAAGAAATTTATGACATATGTATGTAATGAATTCTGAAATGTATTGTAGAGTATATAGTAGTGGTATGATCCTGCTGCATGCTTTTTTAGCCTACAGCATGAATAAGCCGGCTCGTCCGGCGCAGTACCATACTCCTATAGAAAACCGACGCCTGAATGATGGTTATCAGCCCACATGCTCCGTCCGGTGAGTGGAAGAGCCGGAGGCCCAACTTCCCCGCTTTCCCCATTAGGGGAGGGCTGGAGCTTTTTAAAGGCCGATAACGCTTCTATATCGTTACGCTTATATACGTCTATGGGCGGCGGTGATTACTTAATATCACGTGACCCGCCGACTTGGTTGCCTCCCTCTTTCATAAAAAAACACCATTCAATCAATTACATTTTTATAGACAGATAATTATTTACCGGAAAAGAGTCTCTAGAATTTCCTGTGTTTGTAGCATAAATATCTTTTAAAACTTCCAAAGCTTCGTTTTCTTGCCCATGACTCAGTAAAAACTTGGGGCTTTCTGGTAAGTAGTAGTATAATATACTGGATAAAAAGCTGAACGCTGAACAAATGTAGAAGAAAAAATTCCAAGCATGGAGCTCTGAAAAAAGAAAAGGATTACAATTTTTGCAAATTTTTTTTTTTGGTATGACGACAAATATTGGTGGTTCCAGGTTCGACCTCAAGTTAAGTCAAGAGGTTTATCTAGATCTTGGATGTCTACGTAATAATTCATACAAATAACGTAACAAAGGTACTATATAAAAGAATTTTTTGACTCTTATTAAGAATAAAACATATATTTAACATTAGATTACGTAAACTAAAAATACTTATATCAAGATTCATTTCTACATTTTATCTTATAAACAAACAAATAAAAAAATTTGAATCTATTTTATCTATAAATTTTTACAAGTCATCATTAGTCGCGATGAAACAAGCCTCTTTTTTATTTAGTGATGTAGAATGAAAGCAATGAAATACCTGCATAACAGATAATAATACGAGTATGTATGTTGACTATAATATCATTTATGATAACATAATAGTTAACTGAGATAACCGCAAAACTACACACGATGTTTTTAGTATAATAGACTTGATTTTGTCAACTTCTAAAATTATAAACCGTCAAGAAAATAGCGTCTAAATTCCTTAAAGGCCGGCATCGCTCCTGTAATCCCCCAGGTGTTGCCTGTGTGTGTCTATGGGCGGCGGTGATTACAACATCACGTGACCCGCCTGCTCGTTTGCCTCCATCGGTCATAAAAAAATATATATAATAAAAATTGTTGGCAAAACCGTAATAATTGGTATAATTACAAACATAACCTGTAAATATTACAAAACGAAGTCCAAAAAGGACTTTGTCTGTATGTAATTGATATTTTCTAAATCTTAAAACATATTATTAACAAAATGTACAACCCTGCTAAAACATCTCTTTGCGTAACGTGCTCAGAAGGTTGGCAGCACTGTCAATTTGTTTGGAAATACTGAATTTCTGAACAAGCAAATGCCCAGTCCTCTGGTCACGTGATATCTCGATCAGCCTTTTTGAAAAACATCTAAAAAGCTGTTGGGCAGAAGGACTTTCAAAGTTGGTTTGAGGCTGACTTTCATGCGGTTCGTCCTTTTATTTTTATTTTATTATTATATTTAGCTGATAGCACTCAAAAAAATTTGATGATAAATGATACACATAGACATACAGATTCTCGCAAATATTTACCGAAATATCCTTCCCATAACACCACATCCCATGGCTGTATCAAGACACCCCATGCCAAAAGAGGTATGCCTATTAGCGATATCGACATAAATGATGCGTACACCATCATAACTCGATCTCGAACCTTCTTGTGTATGAATTCGGTGACCATCGCTGCTGTTGCTCCATAGCTTATACTCACACTAAAACAAACAAACGCAACTTAAAGCAATTTATTTCTGATATTTTTATCTACCTTTTTATTTATCAGTAACACAGTACAAGTTTAGAATATCTATGGCCTAATAAAAGAAAAAAAACTTAAAACTAGACAGTAATTACCAAGAACAAACAATACTAATTTTATTGCCCCTCAAGAACTCTGCGCTGTGGCAACGTGCTCAGAAGGCTGGCTGCATTGCCTATTGCCTGAATGGCTTTTTTGGCTTTTCCCATAAAAGCTTCCAGCCCTTTGGTTGCGGGACCTTTACGGGAGCCTTTTAGAGGTTTATTTATGAAGTGCAATAATTCTATTAAAAATTACTTACATATATTACTTTATTGTATGACGTAATAATCGAAGAGCGATCTTTTTTATTAAATTTACAATTAAAAATATAAAAAAATCGAAATAGACATACATATAAACAGTGTGAATAGTTTTGTTTTAAGTTTATTTATTTCTCAATGTCCTGTGAATAATTCAGCATAGCGGCTATGCTCCGTCCGGTGAGTGGTAGAGCCAGAGGACCAATTTCTCCGCCCTCCCCAAATGGGGAGGGTGGAGGTTTTTTATAGGCCGGCAAAGCTTCTGTAACCCCGCGGGTGTTGCAGTTGTCTATGGGCGGCGGTGATAACATCTCGTGACCTGCCTGCTCGTTTGCCTCCCTCTGACATCAAAAAAAATATTTTAAGTAATCATCCCTATTTAGAGATTTTCATTCGATCTCAGACCTACAACGAAGTCTTTATAAATAAAACCGTTCATAAAGAAACAATTGCTAAATGTGAACTTCGGGTCTCGCAAATCTTGGCTCTGTCTACACCATAAGGTATAAAGACGTAATACTACATATGTATAAAGAAAGATGTCTCAAGACGCAATTAGTTAACAATATGGTGGGAAAAATACTAATAAACTTACAATATTCCCTCGAAGAATTTCGCCACTAATAACATCCAATAAGTCTGGCTGGAACCGTTGAGAAGCGAACAAACAAACATTCCTATATTACCTCCGACCAGAAATATCTTTCTGCCAAAAGCATCCATTATGAATCCAGTAAATAGGCTGGCGCCTACTTGACCTGAAAATTATTTTTTTATACATATAATAAAACTGTAACTAGGCAATGTCTGTACATCGAAGATATTAAGGAAAAAGACATATAGAAGCCTTGTTAGCACCTACGGAAGCTAAACCACTTTTTTTTTTAATTATTGCCTGTATGTTTGATCACTCAACTATTAAATGAAATTGGACGAGGCTTACACAGTTGCATCATTAAAGGTCTAAATTAAAATAAAGCGGAAGTTTATCTTGATATGCCGCGTAAAATCTTAGATATTATTACAATAATTGTTACGCGCGGGCATAGTCGCGAGCATTAGTTAGTTACAAATATAACACAAGCTAAATCGTAGCCTACGAGTCCTTGACTCTGTCTACCCCATACGGGATAAAGACAATACTGTATTTGTATAAGAGCCTAATAGACTAGTGATCCACTAAGCGCACAATGAATGGTTATAGATTAGAAATAACGGAAGAAACCATTGCATGTCGCTTCTTATTAACCATCTTCTATTAGAATAGACACGAAACTATTTTGTCATGAGATACTAAGTAGATAGTACTCACACAAAATATTTACGGGGTAGATAAAGCCGATGAAATGAAATCATTTATTTGCAAGCAAACGCGATACAAGTATTCTATAAGATAGATATAAATTGAACTACTTGAGTCGATCATACGTGTTGCACCAACAATCGGCATGCAAATATTTAAATACAGTTAAATTATCACGTATTATAAATTATCCTTACGAGGTAGACAGAAACAAGAGTCGCAAGCCTCAAAGCAAAATGGTGGGCTTATTGGTGGAATGGAAATTCAGATATGGTGATATGTTGCTAGCCTATCGCCTATGAGAATTCCTGGATCAAGCTTGACTTGACTTTTACATTCTGTGCGGAAAGACTTGGGAAGAGAATTATGTGTTTTGGTTTCGTTTTCAGCTTATTTCTGCTTGGAAGCAGAAATATTAAAAATAAAATCTAGACTTAACAGTAATACACTCATTCTTGTAAATAAATCAACTATAGATAGTCGTGAGACACAAAGGCCACGCTTAGCGGAATAGTAGGCTTATTGGTTGAATGAAGATATGAAATATTGATAGGTTGCTAGCATATCGCTTAAATAAGAAGATGAATTTAAAAGTCAATCAAGCCCTTTCTCATGATTGACTTTTACATTAATAAGAAGAGGCTTTTAATCTATGGACCAAGGATATCTAATAATGCTGATTTTTTTATGTAAGAGGGAGGCAAAGGAGCAGGCGGAATTTTTGCAAAATTCACTATCAATTTACATCACTTCTCTCTCTACTGGAAGCCATTTCTTTTGAAACAAGTAGCACTTTTGTACTACCTTTTAATAAAATGAATGTGTATTATGAAAAATTGTGTACAAAAATAAATAAATGAATCAGAGAAATGTATATTGCTTAACAGCTGTGAAGACTTACCACAAAACGGCATAGCATTTAGGAGTCCTTTCTGCATAATAGTCATATCGAGATCGCATTCAGCATTAGGTAGTATATAGGAAGATGTAGTTGTCACCGTAGTGGACGCGAAGACAGACAGTAAAGAGGCCGTCATCAGCTTCAGGTGGAATTTGCCAAATTTGCATAGCAATAATGCTTCTTCGAGTATCTGCATCGAATTCTCATTCTTTTTTGGGGTATCTGGCGAAATTATTGGTATATTTTTTCAGTTTTAGTCTTCGATTAACAATAAGAAACTAATTATTTCTTAAGTTTACGCGAATATTAGACATTGAAATGAAACAAATTTAACGGATTTTATCGCGGTTTAATCACTACACAGTGTAGCGATTAAACCGCGATAAAATCCGTTAAATTTGTTTCATTTCAATAAGAAACTAAATTCATAGTTCCAAACAAAATCAAACAAAATATTGACCTCACTTCAAAGTTACTAAATAGACCAGTTGAAGATTGTTCATTAATAAGTGATGAGCAGTGTTTCGCTGAGGAGTTTTAGCGGGATTGTGAGTCTAGTTGTTTAAAGTACGTCGATGATTTTAGTCATTTATTTCTTCCTGGTAATACTTATCTCATAATTTTCACAATCTAGAAAAAATATGTTTTATTTTATGTAAGAGGGAGGCAAACGAGCAGGCGGGTCACGTGATATTAAGCGATCACCGCCGCCCATAGACAACTGCAACACCCACGGGGTCACAGAAGCATTGCCGGCCTCTAAAAAGCTCCGCCCTCTCCAAATGGGGAGGCCGGGGAAGTTGGGCCTCTGGCTGTGGTGGTGGTTATATGTGGTCTATTGCGAGTAGAATTCGCTCAAAAAAAGTGTTGTACAAACTTTCAGATAAAAAATTAACTTTGGGGTTCAACTCCTTCATCATACAATTGTTATTGCATACAATCACAAATAATAAGTTTTTAACAAGAATTGCCACTTAAATACATAATATATTTTAATTTTTTCATAGTCATCGGGACGAACTCTTAAGTTTTATACCCGTAACATACAAAAAAACATAATTTACCTTTCACTTCCATGTTGTTATTAATTGTCATTATACTTTGAAGCACTATTTTTTCTTTAATTATAGTTTTTTGTCAACACTTCCAAAATTTTTTTCAACTTTTGATCATAAAAAGCTAATTAAAACTATATTTAAAACGATTTTTGCTTATATTTCGTAATACAACAGTAATATAACATTTTAAAACCAACTAAAGCAAAAGTTTCACATATGTTTTCAGATGCTGCTCCGAACTAAGAATACATTTATACCCATTAATTATACGAGATAGTTAATCAAAATCATTTGAGTAAATAGCCTTATCATTGAATGCTAGATGCTCAGAGCGACTTCTTGTTTCCTCAAATGATATGATCTCAAATAGCATTTAATTTAGCAGTTTGCATTTAATCCGACATACTTAGAAAAGGGCAGGTCAGAAGTACCCTTAACCGACGAGCGTGTATGAAAAGATTGATGAATATGGAGGAAACGAAGAAAGTATGTCAGGACCGCAGTAAGTGGAAGAATGTAGTCTCTGCCTACCCCTATAGGAAAAAGGCGTGATCATATGTTACATACATGTGTTCAATCTGAAAAAGGCACTCGGCCTGCGACTATTATTATTTTTGATGAGAACGTATACCACCCATTACATGAATGTATTGAAATACAAAACCGGCCATATTTGTCTATGACACAGCCCTACCGGTTTTTTTTCTATTTCGGATAGAAAAGCGTTCACGCCTCCAACAACCTCTTCCAAGAAATCAAGGGAGGATTTTCCCAATAGTGGGATAACTAAAAAACTAATTCGTTGTACTGAGTTAATAGCCCCAAATTAGATCTAAGCCAAGAAAATGACATACACCAGAAATAATGGTCCTCCAATGAACAATTTACATTGTACGAAAATTGATTGTGTGTATGACGAAATGTTTAGAGAAAATGTATTTAAAAAATGTATTTTGACTTTCAATTAAGCACTTAAAGTCTAGCAAGGAACTAATATTTTTCATCGTACCGAACGTACATTCATAACATTAAATGAGAAGTGTTAAGATATCCTTATCTATGTATTGTATATATAAAAGCGTAAAAGTGTCACTCATCACAAAGTCTCAGAAACTACAAATGTCTAGAATATTGCATGAGAGTTATTTTTGGGACGTAGCTCAGACGGGATTATACAAAATTCTCACGGGATCGGGAATAGAGAACACGAACGTAAAAGCTACTATACTATAAGTAATCGTTTTCCATATCGGATATATATGTTTTCGGATAACATGAATAAAAAATCAATGAAGTGAACTATTTTAATTTAACCAATATTCAAAAGTTTCTTTAAAGACTGCACGATTGAGATTTACAAGTTTTACAAAGTATTTGCAATCATAAATTTAAATTAAAAATTATTTACAGCAATATAAGTCAAGACCATAAACTAAAGATTAAAATAAGATCTAGTTTATGAACGCTAAATTGAAATAGATAACTATCAATTTATGACGAGCTCCTTAATGAAGAGAGGTGTTTAATTGGGCAAAATAAATCGAGCTTTATAAATCTTCGCCCTTAGAAACGGGTTAATTAAAACACGAATATTCTGTATTCAACGCAAACAACACAGAGTAGATAGATGAAGAGAGGTGGGAATAAAAGCCAGATTGTTATTTATTTACTTATGACAAAAACTGATGCAGTCTGTACTAACATTTATATAAATATAGCAAAGCCTCGGAATTTACATGATTGTTTTTTTTTTATGTCAGAGGGAGGCAAACGAGCAGGCGGCTCACCTGATGTTAAGTGATCACCGCCGCCCATAGACTACTGCAACACCCGCGGGGTTACAGAAGCGTTGCCGCCCTGTAAAAAACCTCCGCCCTCCCCAAATGGGGATGTTTGAACGAGTTAATCTTTAGAACTGACTATTCAAATTGAAAAATGCTATTATAATACATACATTAATTAAAAAGGTTTTAGAATAGCATATCGTGACATTAGTTTTTCCCGGTAAGTGCAGTACACAGCTAGAAAAGAAATAAAATTAATTTACATTCACATTATTTCACTCAATTAGCACATTTAAAGACAGGAAGTACATAGCTAGTAAAAAAGCTTAAAATTGATATTGCATAGTGGTATGAGCCTGCATGACTTTTTAGCCTGCAGCATGAATAGGCCGGTTCATCCGGGGAAGTACCACACCCCCAAAGAAGATCTACGTCTGAATGGCGGCTATCAGCCGCCATGCTCCGTCCGGTGAGTGAGGGAGCCGGAGTAACGGTAACGCTTCTGTGACCCCGCGGGTATTGCAGTTATCTATGGATGGCGGTGATCATTTGACATCACGTGACCCGCCTGCTCGTTTGCCTTCCTCTTACATAAAATAAATATAATAATAATTCCTATAACATTTGTTTGATATTTGTAGAAAACAAAAACGAAGACTTGCTTTGTTTAATCGCAAACTAAGGCACTACTTTGTGAAACACAAAGTTACAGTACTTCTAAACAAATTTGTGTATTTCCACCGCTAGCTAGTTTGAGCAAACTATAGCCAAATAGAATTTTACTATTTGTCCTAACTTGCTACTTAAAGTTACTTATAATATCAAGGCACGGGTTTCAGCCCTACGTCAGATGTTCTAAGTTTTAAGATCATTTAGATTTTGCCTTTGATAAATATTTTTCATTTCTTTCAAAAGACAATTAAATTTTACAATTAAAGCATTGATCATATGCTGTTGTTGAAAATATAATAAAAATTATAGTTTTTTCAATTCATCAATAATCATTTAAGAACAATTTGCATCTACACATTACATCATATTTACATTTACTTATTTAATTCAATTTACCTACACTTGATTACTTTTTCGCAAAAAATAATTGATTTTTTTATTAAGTTTATGAACGATAAAGTCAGCATAATAGTTTTTTCTCCGTTGGTATATACTCTGCAAACAACGGGCACTTGCTCAAAGATTACTTAAATTACTCAGACGCGCATTAAACATTCAGTTTTTATGTTATAAGGCTTAAAGTAAAGATATAACTGTTACTTTCAAAAACTCAGTTTACCATACAATTTTCCTAATTAATATTTCTAGATAAATTCATTTTTGTTAAATGGATTATATATTTTAAATAAATGGAATTCAAACGTCATTATAATAAATAGTTACAATCTGTTCCAATATCCAGTTCTCTTTCAGCACAGATTGTAAAAGTCAATCAAAGGTCTAAAAGGACTTAAAGACAGGGAGATTCTTCTAAATGGGCTAGCAACCTGACACTATAACTAAATCTTCATTCCATCAATATAGTTTTTTTTTTTATGAAAGATGGAGGCAAACGAGCAAGCAGGTCAGGTGATGCTGAGTGATCAACGCCGCCCATAGACACCTGCAACACCCGGGGGGACACAGAAGCGTTGCCGGCCTTTGAGGGGTTTATACGCTCTTTTCTTGAAGATTCCGATGTCGTATAATTCCGGAAATACCGCTGCAGGTAGTTCGATCCACAGTGTGTTCGTACGTATAAAGCATAATCCCACCATACTCCTAAGCGTCGCCTTCAAGTCTCTCTCTTGACTCTGTAAACCCCGTAGAGGATAAAGACGTGATACTGTAACCATATTCTTTCCAATACCTATTTTTTTTTGGAAAATATCCTGTTTTTGTTACATCAATGAATCTTCCGTAGAAGTGACCATGACATTATTTTCATCAAATTCGTTACACTCATTTCCAATAAAGAAAATAACAAGTTAAAAAAAAATAAAAGCCCCCCGACACAATATAACGAATCACATTTTTTATACCCCTCTTTTTGCGTCAGGGGTTAAAAACATAGCTAAGAACAATCTCGATTAAGTTACCTTTCTAATAAAAAAAGTATTATCCAAATCGGTTCACCCGTTTGGATGCTATGATGCCACAGACAGAATGACACACACACACATCAAACTTATAATAAAATTAAATTAAAGATTTAAAAAACCCCCGACACAAGA
>JADGIL010018226.1:0-16173 GCA_020352625.1 Cactoblastis cactorum
ACAGACAGACAGACAGACAGACAAAAATTTCCAAAACTGCAGATTCGTTATCTGTATCGATAACTAAGTATATTTTACAAAGAATTTTCAAAAAATATTCAATGTACAAATTTCGCTCTTCTACAGTTTTATTATATGTATGGAAAGCCGGTCATTCAACTTGTTTTTACGATTAACCATTATTTTTCTCAATGCGATCAGAAGTGGGATGCAATTTAAATATTCGACATCGCATTTTAATCTTTAGCCTTTAAATATTAAAGTCGATTATCGTGTCTCTCGTTGATATTCATTTGAATATGAATGTACCGACCTAGTACAATAGGGGTAGGATCTTTTTATGTGCGTTATAATGGGGTAATAATGAATTTCTATATAATGTAGAGCGTTTTCAGACAAAGCTTGTCTTTCTATAAGCTAAAAGAGGTTGTAAAAAATATAATAAAAGATGATGAGTATGTAATTAAATATCAATCGATATTCTTCCACGGAATTGTCTCGCTAAATACTGAATCAATTTTATGCATGTTTTTTTTATGTAAGAGGTTGGCGAGTCACGTGATGTTAAGTGATCACCGCCGCCCATAGACAACTGCAACAACACCCGCTGGGTCACAGAAGCGTACCTATAAGGGATTTTATACGCTCTTTTCTTGAATTTTCAGTTAGCAGACCAATCGGCTAGGGCTGTCAAAATTTATTTTTTTCTGAGGATGGTCTAAAAGTTACATCCATACTATTATTATAAATAGTAAAGTGTGTTTGTCAGTCTTTCACGTCAAAATGAAGCAAAGGATTAGTATGATTTTATATGAGCATTTAGTTGAAGGGCTTGAGAGTGACATAGGCTAATTTTTGTCTCTTATTATTCCCCTCTCCCCTCAAATTCGACGCAAGCTAAGCCGCGGCCAAAAGCTAGTATCCATATATTATATTACGGGAGGCAGCCTTAGGTCAGACGGGGCCACTCCTGCACCTGTCTCACTTTAACACACTAATTGCTGTCAATACGCGCCTACAATGGAATAGCTTGATAGATCAGCGCTTGTCAAAGTTATATAATACTAAACTCTGACGACAGAGTGATGAAAGTTTATTTTTATCAAAATATTTATTCATAAATTAGACCTTCACAGGCACTTTTTCACGTCACCAATTAATAAACATTTAAATTTCAATCAAGCTATAGAATACCAGCATTTCGGAACGACCACTGCTTAGAAGAAATGGCGAAAGAAACTCATTTTTGGTCCCTACACTGAAAGGCTTGATAAAAACAAATTACAGAACGAAGACACAAAAAGGCATGCGGCCCACCTGATTGCAAGTGGTCACCGCAACCTATGAACGCCTGCTACCCCAGGGGTGCTTAGCCTGTCTCTAGATAGATTAATTGGAAAAATATAATTCAATCGTAAATCCCGTATACAAACTCATTTTTAAGTTTGACAAGAGCTGTTTTTAGGGTTTCTTACCCGAAGGGTAAAACGGGAACCATATTACTAAGGCTCTGCTGCCTGTCTGTCACCAGGCTGTATCTCATAATCCGTGATAGCTAGACAGTTGAAATTTTCACAGATGATGTATTTCTATTGCCGCTACAACAACAAATACCGAAAAGCAAAATAAAATAAATATTTAAGGGGCTCCCATACAACAAACCTGATTTTTTGGAGTTTTTCTTAGAAAATTGTACGGAACCCTTCGTGCGCGAGTCCGACTCGCACTTGGCCGGTTTTTTTGTAATTCCTTTATAAATAGTACAAATAAATAACCCCGTGCTGGGTCCTTGAGCTATCATTAGTTTTGAGCTGGTTATGCTAATGTCTACAATGCTTCTCATCAAACTGGTAATTGTATCGGAACATGCGCCTCAATTACTCTCCTGGATGCGGTCGGGAGAAAAAATTGGCACCCGTAATCCACAGCATCATTTTCTCCAAAGACGTTATTTACAAAGCTATTTATTCACGAGCTATATAATTTTTAATCACAATGACCAGCTTATATTGAACACGAGTCGTTATAGTAATCGCTATCTAATGCCCGCGACTTCGTCCGATCAATGGATACTATAATATCTTGTCAGTCCCTTGTCGGTTACAATAAATTATATCCCTCGGGAACCGAACATTTTTTCCGGAATAAAAAGTAGCCTATCTTTTAATCTAGGTCCATCGCTGTGCCAAAGATCTGTTCTGTAGTTTTTGTGTGATGCGCGTACAGACAGACATGCTATAGGTTCTATAAAGAGCCCCTATATATGTTTTTCTTAAATATGTCCATGTACAGACATAGCTCAGTTACAATTTTATTATATGTATAGATGGGATGTCCATAGTTTAATTCAATAACCATGCGCAAACGCTACCAAATCCCAAATGGATGAATCCAACCAAATCCTGAATACCGAACAAATAATAAACTACTGCAGCATTTCCTCTAGAAATCTTAATTGTCAAAATGTTCCTTCTAATCAGCACACCATCAAAACGTCTACATTACTCCTATTATCTTTTTTGAATGAATCATTTATTTTTCGTTAAATTACAATACACATCATATTTACAACTAGCTAATGCCCGCGACTTCGTCCGCGTAAATTTTACGACAAATTGTATCTCTCGGGAACCGTAAATTCTTTCTGGATAAAAAGTATCCTATCTTTTATTCTAGGCCATAGTTCATCGCTATGCCAAATTTCATCCAAATCCGTTCAGTAGATTTTGAGTGATGCGCGTACAAACATACAGTCAGACAGACAAAAATTCTAAAAACAATAGTTTTGGCTTCCATAGGGCCTATAAAGAGGCCCTATATATATTTTTCTTAAATATTTCCCATGTACAGACATAGCTGAGTTACAAATTTATTATATGTATAGATTGCATACATACATGCTCTTTTAAATATTTTCAATCATTTATATCTGCAACATTCTCGATTATCGAAATAAAAAGGCTTCGTCTACCCCGTCAAGCGAAGGCTTGGGAATGTTCAACGATAGTAATGAACCCCGCAAGCGGCACCTCCCGCACCGCGGCCAGGTGCAACGCAACCGGACCGACGGAATATGTTTATTTCGTAATACGTATCGTATAGTTACGTTATTAAAATTATGTCGTTCATTTACTATGCGTGTCTTGGACTTTTTATATTTTCATTTGTAAGAGCGAAGCAAACGAGCAGGCGGATCACTTGATGTTAAGTGACCACCGCCGCCCATAGACAACTGCAACACCCGCGGGGTCACAGAAGAGTTACCGGCCTTTAAAAAGCCCCGCCCTCCCCAAATGGGGAAGGCGGGGAAGATGGGCTTCCGGCTGTCCCACTCACCGGAGGGAGCATGGCGGCTGATAGCCGCCATTCAGGCGTCGATCTTCTGTGGGAGTGTAGTACTTTCCCGGACGAGCCGGCCCATTCATGCTGCAGGCTAAAAAAGCAGACAAGCGCCCCCATTTTTTCACCTAGTTAAAAACCACTATTCTACATAACACCCCCATTTTTTTCTGAGTCTCTTACTGCCATCCATTAGGCCTGCAGCCTCCACAAGGGAGCGTTATCGCCCACTTTGAGAAAGACTGGTCTAGCATGTATCAGAGGGAAATAATAAGCGATTAACAATATAAATGGTCGTGATAAATAACTCGTATACCAGAGTGTACAACCACGATTTTGGATTTACCTAACATAGATCACGGATTAATTAACGTGTTTCTTAATTCGTATGTTTCTAACGTGTTGGTCTTCGAGTGATGAGCATAATTGACACATTTGTATTCCGACTGGTCAGGAGCCAGTCAAGATCAAGGTTAAAGATTTGCATAGCCGCTATTGGCATTTCTCGACCAATAGGTTACTGATTGAAGCTACTATAAAGTGACCATACCATAATACCAGTAGGCAAAAGTTAAACAGTCTTACCGGATTTAAAATAGGAAAATACTCTAATTGGATGGTTTGTGTCAAGGATAGCAGGAAAAGGAGGAAGGCTCTCCCACTCACCGGACAGAGCGTGGCGGCTTATAGCCGCCATTCAGTCGTCGGTCTTCTATGGGAGTGTGGTACTGCCCTGGACGATGCTACGGTTACTATCAAAAAAAACTTATTTTTACCTCGTATCTGCTAAAAATAAAGTTAATTGAAATATATTGGTACTTTTTTTTCTATATTGTTTCTATCAGTGGGGATTTATAATTGGCTTTTTGTGACCCATTCTCTTATTCTATTTATTTTAAGGTTACAATAGCTGTTAGTTCTCCTTGAAAATGTTTAAAATAAAATATTATTAAATGTTCAAGTTACCGCCGATAGCCGGCACGCGTCGAGAGCGCCAACACGATAACAGTTCTGTCCAAACACACCCGTTTATGTAAGTATTTACCTAGTGTACATACAGGTGACAGGATTTCAGAATTATACATCAGTATTTCTTAAATATTTTGATGTCAGCGAGAGGTCATGACCGGTGTTTACGATAACAGTAGTGTGTGGTGGCTTTGGGGGAGCTTATAAATATTGTATAATCATATTATTAATTACAAGTAATTTTTTGTTATGTAATAGGGATATTACATAAAAAAACGAGCAGGTGGGTCACGTGATGTTAAGTGATTACCGCCACCCATAGACAACTGCAACACCAGCGGGGTCACAGAAGCGTTGCCGGCCTTTAAAAAGCCCCCGCCCTCCCCAAATGGGGCCGGCTGAATTAAATTAAAAATATAAATAATCCCCCTCACAATATGATAAACACACACATCAAACTTATAATATCATATCAGGTTGCAGTCGGACATTAAATGTTAGGAAGTATTTCATAGTCCATCAAGCACTTTTGGTTCACCAAGCTTTCTTTAAAGCTATGTTTGAAGTTGATATAACATAGTATAAAACAAAATCACTTTCCGCTGTCTGTCCCTTTTTTTGTTTTTGTTTTTTTAACATCAGAGGGAGGCAAACGAGCAGGTGGGTCACGCGATGTTAAGTGATCACCGCCGCCTATAGACAACTGCAACACCCGCGGGGTTACAGAAGCGTTGTCGGCCTATAAAAAAACCGCCCTCCCCATTTGGGGAGCGAAGGGAAGTTGGGCCTCCGGCTCTCCCACTCACCGGACAGAGCATGGCGGCTGATAGCAGACATTCAGACGTCGGCCTTATGTACTAATGCTTTGATCTTTAAAACGGCGCAACGGATTTGATTGCGGTTTTTTTTAATACATAAGGTGATTCACAAAGACTGTTTTTAAATCCGTACGAAGCCTGGGAGGGTCGCCGGTATAGGCTTTGCAACTGTGAAGACAGAAGTCAAGCTCTAGCTTCAGTATTGTTAGCACAAACATGAAAAATTCATTTTAAAATCCGCTACGAAAGTCTCATCAGTATTATCAGCGTGAATTTCCACTATCGATACGATACGCCCCTCTCGTCACATCCCGAGTTCCAAATAATTTGATGCCCTAAGCGAAAATAGGTTTTGTTCTACTGTGATTAAAGTTCATTTTCAAGTCATACGGATCAATATTTATTAACCCGATACGACAAACCAATATGGAACTTATATTTTTACAATTAAAGTTGATTTTCGAGGCGTAGTCATGAGCAAAAATATCGATATTCGAGTCGGCGCGGGCGCAGAATTTTTGCAGGTTCTTGACCGCGCTATTTCCGGCGACACTATCGCCCGAGGGAGCGACCGAGTGAAATTAAAATTGCCCTAATTTATCAGCAGATAGCGTTTTAGTCTGTGATTTACATGTAAATACAATGTACAAACAAACAGTGACAAATAACATTGAAACAATGGTTGTAAATATTTCAGGGTAGACATGATAATTTTTATACATTCCATTCCATACCAAACGGACTGCTTATGGCGTACCATATTTCAGAAATATCATAACCTTGTGAAGCCGGTAAAATATGTGACAATTCACGTTGTTTTTTATGTTTTTTATGTTTTGATCACTTAATATGTATAACTTTGAGCTTTCATCAGCTTTTCTTAAGTAATTATCTTAAACATGTCAATATCGAATGCTAATGTATGTAATGTAAATAAATTATTATTATAATGTAGCTAATCTAAAACAACCATTCGCTTCACCTTGAACTCTAATACTCACGACTTGGCCGCCGCTGCCGCCTGTGGCTTGCGGCGGGCGGATGTTGTAACTGTAGCTTGCACTTACCTGCGATCGAGAAATGTATCAGATTAATAACGGGTATCATACAGTCATATAAATAACCAACTGCACGAAGCTTCGCTTCCGTGGGAATGTTGGGATAACATTCCGTATAAACTATTGCAGATTATATATTCAACTATCCACAAACCAAGTTGAAAAGGGATAAACGAAAGAATACAAATAAAAAAAAACCGGTCAAGTGCGAATTGAATTCGAGTGGAAAGAGTTCCGTACAATGCCAAAGCCAAATGTTCAATTTAATTGTGGTAGATATATTTTACAATAATACTTTTACTGAATGTGAATTTTGAATGATGAAATTACAAAAAACAAACAACAGCGCATTTTAACTTCAGACATCGCCATGTAGTGACTCTACGTGGAACTATTTTCTTGATAAACCTAAATATCTATTATAAAAATATGAAAAAATAAAATTTACCAACCCTGTATAAGCCCTTTTATGTGATATACACAATACAGATTGAAAAACTTTCTCTTTAAATTTTCGTCTCAGGTCTCCAAGTTATATAAAATCACCATAGACTTCTCAGTAATTTTCCTGTAATATATATGTAGCTAAAAAAATATATTTTGCTTTTTGTTTACAAAATTCTAGCCTGCGACATTCGGCTGCGACAGACGGACGGAACCCTAAAAAGTGAAAGATATAATGTTTTTGTACCTATTAATCAACTTACTATCACATGTAATAGTTTGACATAAAATTGGGCTGCTAATTTAAGTATTATTTATTTTCATTTTTAGTTTCATAGCTTTAAAAAGTTTATTAAATTAATAACACCAAAGAGAAATATAAAATGAAATATGATTGTAAAACACTTATTAGTGAAAAAATATTTGGAGAGAAATCTAACGAATCAGTAAGTCTATTCAATGATTTGACTAAATCTAATGTTTTTTAAATATGTGTCATACTGACTACACGATCAAAAATGTATCCTCGTATACAAATACATAAATATTATATCACCGCGACATGCAAACGCCTAACAAATAGGTAATATGGATTTTTATGAACAAACAAAGATGATGGATTGATTTTTTTTGCTTTCTTAATTATGTCTGATCGAAGTAGGCCAATTCCCTGCACTTCTTATTACTCTCTTTAGCTAAATTCCTCCTTATCCTCTTCGTAATCTCCATATTTAAGGCCAATATTTTTATTCCCATCAAGATCATGATGCCTTTCTTTAAAAACATTTACCAAACCAGCCAATATCATTTGAATATACCAAAGATTAAAGTTTGATTCGGAAACGGAACACTAAAGCGCCTACGCATCCATTTTTTGCCATCCCTTTGTTAATTCCGTCTTTGTTTTTCTTACAGGAAGTCGTATATGTCTATCTCGTGTGTCAGGGGTAGACGGCAGATGGCTGAAAGTTTAAAGTTTTTGCCCTCTGGGTTCGAACCTATTACGATTTACAATGGGCGCACGCTTTCAAGACATATGGCTCGTACACAGGTATTGCTTTTTTTCTTGATATACAAGATTTGCGCTCATGAAAAGGTGATTCGGTTTGGATATGTGGATCGGAGGGGGCTACACGAGTTTTTTGCAATGCGCGAGTGTACGTATTTCGAATGTTACTTTTGTCAGGACTATATGATACTTCGTTTAAAATTACTGCAGTACCGTGAACATACATTCATACATACATATGATCACGCCTTTTTCCCATAGGAGTAGGCAGACTACATTTTTCCACTTACTGCGGTCCTGACATACTTTCTATCAAACTTAGAAAATGAACACTTAATAAATAATTTTGACCAAGTTTCCAAAAACCTTGTTGTCTTTATATTTACGTTAAATAATAAAAAGGTGCACTATATGAATGCACAGAGATCATCTAATTGAGATTATGGTACAAATATTTATGCTTATGATCTCTTACGCCTGTGAAAATTTAGAGAAAGAACGTTTGTCAAAACGAGAAAATTAACACGAACGGTTGTCCCATGAAACTCCGCATGTTTCGTTGTTTCAAATGGAATGAAACCTGTGGGGTAATTTCAATAAACAGTAAAGTTTGTGTTGTCGTCTTCAAGACAGACAAATCATTCACTCATAACACAATGGACACACATTTTAGTAAAAATAAATAATATACATACAAATAAATGTGACTGTGTGTCATAGCGATACAAACCGGCAGTACTCAGCGTGGCTTTTTGTTTTGACACGGAGAGTTTTGCTTCCTACAAGCAATAATTTAATACAGAACTCTCAGTTCACTCTATTTCATGTGACATTCTTTTAGAATAGAATATCATTTATTTGAAACACAAACGCACGAAATACTTAACCATATCAAAGAAAAAACAAAAAAAAAGCTTTTGTCATTGAGCTGTCTCAGAACTGTCATTATAACGAATCGGCACCCGACTGGATCGCTGCAATTAATCAATAAACATTTTACAGTTTGTTTGCAAAGCACGCGATAACAAAGGTAAGTAACTTTACGATTGTTTTGTTCGTTTCACACCTCCGGGTCCATTGTGGATGGAAAAAAATCGACAACTCTTTTGTCTTAGACGCAACATCTGGTGCGTTGTCGGGGGTGGGAAAATAAATAAAAATTTTGTCGTCTTCCTTTAAGAATGTCACAGTTTAATAATACAAATAGTAGGAACTATAACTACTTATACCAAAATTTACGAATACAAAGTAATAGTTCTGGAGAGAAATGATTTCTAGGGATTCAAATTTTAGAAAAACTGTCTTTACACTTAAATTGATAGATTTATATATACTACTGATATATTTGACTGAAATCAAAATATTTATAGGACTGCACGTGCATTATGGTCTGTCGGATTTGTCAAAGTTGATTTGCCCCTATACCACTGGACAGAATGACTGAGCTAACATACTGTATAGTTGTAGACAAAATAGGCTATTCTTTTGGGTATTTAATATTATGAAATAGTGACTTAATCCGTTTGCTTTAAACTTAAGAATCATTAAAATTATTGTCTAAAATTGTTTAGCGCTGGATGTGAAAATCATGAACGAAGATAAAAAAAAGCATTATGACTGTTTGAAGCTGGACAAAAATTAAGTTATTTCTATATCTTGACGACCTCCTTGGTGTAACGGTTAACGTTCTTGATCCCTGCTCAGGAAGCCCCGGGTTCGATCCCTGGTCAGGTCAAGATGCAAAATGAACTTTTTCCAATTTGCCAGGGTCTTGGATGTTTATCTAAGAATGAATAGAATAAGAATAAATTTATTTCTGATTATCTATACATGTATTTATTATAAAATATAGTATCGTTGAGTTAGTATCACATAACACAAGTCTCGAACTTACTCTGGAGCTAACTCAATATGTGTGATTTGTCCCTCTTTATTTATTTATCTTATGAGCCATTTGATGCGTGACTATAACAATTTATGATATGTCGCGGAATATCTTGAAGTAATTCCTCATATAATATCCACACCATCTTTCTTATTCAAAGTGCGGTCAGTACTGAGTTAACCACTAAAGACAGAGACAGATATACAAACATCGTATAAGTGGTGGGCAAGTTTATCGAAAATATCGATGCAAATATCGATAATATAATATATATTGTCAATAATGACACGAAAGTAAAACGTTTTAAAATTATGAGGGATACTTGGTATATTTGGAATTGTGGATTTGTACATTACTTTATTTCCTTTATTCTTATAAATGCGTCTTTAATCCAAAATTTCGAGAGCATAAGTATAAAAATTCACGGTGCACGACATGATCTCAATGGGAAGGATTTTTAGTACTATAATAAAAATCATTGGATAACCAACCAAGGGCATATGAAACTACATTTAAGTTATACCATAAAAACAAACTCATTAAACATTAATAAGATTTATGCCACTAAAGGACTAGACGAGTGAAGCGTGCTTACATTATCTCACAATTAGTGCATATTGTGTAACTTAACAGAAAAACTATCACATCTTTAGCATATTAATTTAAAAACTTGTCTAGATATACTATACATCATTGTTACAAAATTAAAATTCGCGACCGCTATATAGCTAGAAATGAAATGCTTTTTTATCAAGTACGCCAATCGCAAAGCTGCAAATTAGCTAAGTTTCGAAACGACTATTACTGATAAGAACACGCCGAAAGAAACTCAGCAATAACGGTCTCTAGCTGTGCTTTTTGCTAGTTTTAGACTCTAAATAAATCATCTATCGATACATGAACTATCGATACTTGACACCTGCGCCTCCCTAAATTCATGAGCCGACAGATGTTCATATCATAGTGACGCGTATATGCGGGTATTTTTTTTTAATTACATCCAGGGTTGTCGCTTCCTGCCCGCGTGGGAATTGTCTATTCCTAGTCTATGGCGCGTCGGCGTCTGCTCGTATCCTTTTTGCTTTCACCATTTCTCTTCCTTTGTCGATTATATCGTTACTGTAACAATCATTTTGATTATTTTTTCATATAGACTCATAATTGACAGTGCCATGTCGTGCCCTGCCGAAATCTGTATGAATTCGGAGTGGGAGGTATAAATATTTAAACGTTTATTAGCTTCCTTTTATAGGTTTAAACTTGATTCTTATACCAAATGGTTATAAAAGCTAGTTTGCTTTGTGGCTATAATCGGACTAGTTTCTGAAGGAACCTGTAGATACAGGTAGCTATGCCTCACCGTCAGATCGCATTGCCTTTCGTTTAACTTTTGCTAGAGCGAATCGTTAAACAAAAGGCAAATTGAAAAAAAATTGGAAAAAAACAAATAGCCAAAAACAAAAGCGATGAAGGTCATACAAGATATTACCTTGTATTTATTAGGTAATAATATGTGATGTCACTAACATAATGTGTTAAAGCAAACAAAACTATTTATGGGCTTGACTTTAGGACACTAACTTCTATGCATTTGAGAACGAAGGAAAAACATAGAATGCGCCATCACCTTCTCTTCCCGTGCAGATTGTAAAAGGGCAAAAACGCGGGTTTCTTATCATAGGCGATGTCATAAAATCCATCCAAAAAAATACAGTAAACAGCGTGGCCTTCAAGTCTCACGATTATTGCTCTGTCTACCCGTAAGGGATAGAATGCGGCACTGTACAAAGAACTCTCGCTCCGTAGTGAGACCACACCTTTTTTCTCACTACGCAATCAACTAAACAAACACAGTGTTGTCCACCGCATTTCATTGAAGCAACAGGTACTACCCAGCTGTTAACTGTCCTTTTATTGGCCGTTGTAAACTTTATATACTACGGTTGTTTCCCACGGCGAGTTGTATTTGTTAGTCATATAACTTTGACACTCTGTGGAATAGTAAATTTATTAAACACAAATGTATTTTAAGGTTTTCCTGGAACTTTTTGTGTAGGTTCAACTTTAAAAAGCAGGAATCAAATTGTGTTCGTTGATTAATCCTTAAATCTTTACGTGAGAGTCACGTCACCAATCATTACTCGACTAATCAATGAACTAAACAAGATTCATTGATTAAAATTCCTTCCCCTGTGCTTACAGCGCTGTATTTGTAGGAATGAGGAAATTTAGAACTTATGGTATTAATCAAATGACTCATCGAGCTCGAAAAGCTAATATTGATATACTAAACAATAAAGCAACATCTAGATAAAATTAAATGAACTACACTTAACTGAATTCACCCTTCACGAACCTGATATACCCCGCACCCTACAGGTTACGACGCATATATAAACATTATATTGTCATTGAAATTTAAACTTTAACCGCTCATTTTAAAATTCAAATTCTACTTTTACTAAAAGTTCACATGTTATCAAGAAGTCATATGTGTACTTTGATCAAAATTTCGTAAACCCTACTTTATTTGATATAAAATAAAGTTTACATTTATAAATTCTTCGACCGATGCCTTTTGTTCCGTCACGGCGAGCGCGCGCGCACCCTTATTATAAAACCTCTCTATCGCACTCGTAATGAAAGTATATAGCAGTCTTATTCTAACAGTAGGGTGACGAGGGAGTCGATATTATAGTGATTTGGTCGATATCGTAGGGACAATACTGTCGCTAGTTGGCGAAAGGGGACATTTTATTTGAAATACATGAGCAGGTCGTACACCTGATTTTTTTTATGTTAGAGGTAGGCACACGAGCAGGCGGGTCATGTGATGTTAAGTGATCACCGCTGCCCATAGACAACTGCAAGCCAAGTATAGTATACGTATAGTTTCTATGAAGTACCCCTATATATGTTTTTCTTAAATATCTCCCATGTACAGACATAGCTCAGTTACAATTTTATTATATGTATAGATTTGGATGCTGCTGAACTGAATTATCTAATTATCGTAAAAAATAGATGATCCCGCGTTACGAAAGACATTTTATGCTGTAGCCGAACGCTGCCAAGCGTTTGTACAAAACTATCATAGTGTCGGTTCTGGTTTATCGTTTGGTGGGCCAGACGGTTGTTACTTTGTGTAAAAACTAGTGGCCACACTAAACCATCTAGTTTTTGGTAGCTGACCCCGTGTCCTGACGCGTCACTACTGAGGTTGCAACTGGGAAAACGTTCGTATGACGATGATGACGTTAAAAGATCAAACTAATTATATTCCAGAATGATAATCATGTCTCGACCCTTACATAATTTTAATGAGAGAACAAAGAGCCGACATTATTTATGGAAATTCTTTCTTGCGTGACTTGTGAGTGTAGCGCCAGATAGGAAGACCAATAGAGAGTTTTCTATGCAAGAACATAATACATGTAGTAATTATATGTTTCTGTTAATTCATCCATTTCCGTTTAAGTAACATCGCTCTAGAATTCAAAATACCCGTACATGTATCCCCGCTTCCCCACAGCAATACACACAATAATGGGAGTATTTTCCCTAGAAAGCATGCGCGAGCGCCGATTGGCGGCCCGCGCCAGGTGGCGGTCGCCCGCGCGTCCTGCACGCTACCGAGTTGGCGGAATGTCGATAGAATATATCGATAGTTTTCTTTATTTTATAAAGTTACGGAACTTAACTAGAAACAAAACCAGTCAAAACTGTAGACTAATATACGAGTACATATTATGCACATTTATATGTCATTCATTAAAAAGAACTGAAAATCGTGCGTTAAAAAAGAACATATTTTTTTAAGAAAATAGAAACAGATACATTTTATTAGCAGATTAGTTCTCAAATAATGTGGCATCTATAAAAAAAGTTAATGTGACGAACATTATTATTAGTGGTTCTGTGTAATATTTTTAATCGTAATTTTTTTATAATCATAAACATTATCATACGAATATAATCATCTTCCTATCTTTATCCCAATGTTTGTGTTATCGGTATAACATATGAATTTAATTACTTTGCATGCTATAAAAAGTTATTATATTTTCAAATTGATCGTCTGCCTGACGTTGTATATTAATAAATAATATCCAATTTTATGTTTAAATTTGTAAAAAAAAAATATATATACTTGCCAAATTAATGACCTAACCGTTAAAGTAAAATAAAAATTTATACTTGATGACTTTAATTAAAATATATAACCAAATTATTGTACAACGGAACCCTAAGAAGCGGGAATGATTCGCCAAAGCGGTTTTTGATTGCAGAGACAATCATGAGGCCACACGCGGACCGCCGCGGGTAGTCTGCACCTCTCACTTGATAATGCAATCACTACTTCACTAATATTATAATTGTAAATTTGGGGTGATTAGATGTTTGTTCTTAATGTCGTTTTTATTACTAATTTTAACTCTTTGGGAGAGGTCTATATTCAACAGTGATTTCTTGTAGATACGATGAAATATAGGTTACTTATGTTACCACGAGTTATAGTTAAGTGTTGCTAAAACTTATAAAAAATGTTAAGGTACTTTGTTGTGTTTTTGTTTTTGAAAGAGGAAAGCAGGCGGGTCACGTGATGTTAAGTGATCACCATCGCCGATAGACACCTGCAATACCCGGGGGTTACGCTCTTTTCTTGAAGGTTTCGATGTCGTATTGGTCCGGAAATACCGCTGCAGGTAGTTCGTTCCACAGTGTGGATGTATGTATGTTTTTCAATATCATCATAACATATAAAATAATAATCTATCTACATAAAATTATAGAAAACTTAAAAATTAAGGTAGTACTAACAGTTAAAAGTTGTGCGAGATACAAAATTTTGTGTCACACGTAGGATTTGAAAATATATCGACAACAAGATATCGACAGAAACGCATCCCTACAAAATTAAACGGGTGCTCTCTTAACAGGTATAATACCGTTTATAAAAGCGGGACGATTCGCGCGCTGCCGGGACTTCGGGGGCATTGATATGAACGACTTTTGAGAAGGCTATATACAAGGTATGTACTTCATTGATTAATAAAATTATTTAAATCAACTCATTATGACAATAACAATGAATGACTGCCTGCGTGGTCCAGTAGCCACGGCACGGCGTGTGCTTTGTGATCTGATGGTCTTTGGTAGACTTTGGTAGACTAACTTGGAGATCTGCGGTTAAACAATTCTTAAATCAATCCGTGAAGGAAGTTAAAAAAAATCGTTTTTATATATAGTATGGAACCCTAAATGCGCGAGAGTGTGTACCACGAAAAAATTAGCGAATGTGGGATAGTGTAAGGTTGTTTCGGTTACCTAATTTAGGCTAATTCCAAGCATAGTGGTATGGAGCCTGCTGCATGCTTTTTTAGCCTGCAGCATGAATGGGCCGACACGTCCGGGGCAGTACCACACTTCCACAGGAGACAGCCGCCTGAATGGCGGCTATCAGCCGCCATGCTCCGTCCGGTGAGAGCCGGAGGACCAATTTCCCCAAATGAGGAGGGCGGGGGCTTTTTAAAGGCCGGCAACGCTTCTATGACCCCGCGGGAGTTGTAGTTGTCTATGCGCGGTGGTGAGCACTTAACATCACGTGACCCGCCTGCTCGTTTGCCTCCCTCTTTCATAAAAAATCATAGTACAAACAATCCATTTGGAGCGAACCGGAACTTGATAAACAATACGCCTTCTATCAGCAGCACGCTATCGCTCGCAGTCTACCTGACTCTGACACGCTCGTAGCCACGTGACGACGATTCACACTTGCAAATACTTGAGCAATCATTATAGAGATTAGTTAATAAATTATACGTACTGGATTATGAGTACTTATCTTCTTACTCATTAAATTCGTATTTATCTACTTCAATTACAATATCCGATGTTTTAATCCCTCTTTATATATTTTTTTAAATAAATATCGTGTATTGTGTCTGTCCCGGCTTCGCACGGGTTAAAAAACCAGAACCGATCCTAGGATAGGTATTGTACAAACGCTAGATAACGGTCGGGACCCACAACTTAACGTGCCTTCCGAAGCACAGAATCATCTTTCTTTTCGGATAATCAGGTGGTTCAAGCCTGCATCTTTCAATATCCTAACCAGACTAGAAACGTATTAAATATTCGAATCCACAACCTCCGGATCACAAGGCACACGCCTCGACCACAGAACCACGGAGGGAGATGTAAAAAAATTGTATTGTATAAAATACTTCTAAATAGTAACGCATATTTTAAAATATTCGTGTACCGCGCGGTGGGCGTAGCCTTCGTAGTCAGTGATTGCGTTCTGCAGTAATTGTGTCATGATCATTATGATTGATAGCGTGACATTTGATACGTCGGAGTTCAATGGAAAGGATGCTCTGTCTTTGTCAGTTGGAAGTTTCAAATGTCCCAAAATTATATCATTCTGGGAGCGGAAGAAAAACGTAGAATGCACCAGGCGCTTCTTCTTACTGCAGGACATCCATATAGGCGATGATCTAGCAACCTGACACTATATTAGACTCGCCATTTTATCAGTACGCCGACTAATTCGCCAAGCTTGGCTTTCGAGTAGCACGACTATTAACTCTGTCCCGAAAGAGATTGTCGTGATATCGTCATTCATGACTTCATCATCTTCCTACCCTT
>JADGIL010018238.1:0-18613 GCA_020352625.1 Cactoblastis cactorum
TGTCTTTTTTACACTTATTCACAATTATTTTTAAGGCGTTGGGCCCAAAACCTATTAAAACAACGGGATGCGTGGCAACAACTGAACTGTATTTTAAAACCATAGACAAAACATAGACTAAAGCATAAACACAAATTTAAAGACATAGTTACACTATTTTCTCCGTCGTACCATCGTATCCATCAAAAATTTCCTTGGAAAAGAACTATGTATATCTAAATACTTATACCTTACCGAGCGTTAACTCGGTTACATCCTCAGCTGTGACGCTCCAAAGCCTAGGTTCCGTTACCTAAACTAGAAGATTTGGTGGTTTACTGGTTTTTACTCAGAGTAACTACCAGATATCGTTTGGGACCCTAAGCTTAACTATGTAAGACAAAAATTTACCAACATATCGAATTACAGATAGTAGCAGTAGGTACTTTTCTTTTTATATGGATAGGGAAAATTTCCACACTGCTCTGGGAGCGGAAGAAAAACGTAGAATGTGCTAGACGCTTCTATTTAGATACTATTCCACCAATAAACTTTGTTTAAATCAAGAGAAAAATATTATGTAGTGGCGGTGACCACTTGACATAACTTGACCACCGGCTCGTTTGCCACCTTCTTTCATTAAAAATCCAAAATTTTGTAGGTTTATTGATTTTAATTAATTAATAACTTAAAACTGCTTTGTTGCGTTCATTATATATTATATTTATTCATTATAAATCAATTAAAGACTCATTATTTATTTATTATAAGTGAATTATTGTATTATCCCACCAATATGCCATCAATACTCATGGTTCTTTATAAGGAATAAAAACGTAAGACAATTTTATTAAAATAAATTGCATCAACTGTATTTGTACCATAGCTTCACTAATGAGGTAACGTAGCCTAACCAAGAAAGTAAACTAACAGCAGTACAATTACAGACTCACAAGCACATGCAACATCCAATAGCCGTCCAATAAATCTTTCAAGATCGTCTTTGAGTCTGTTTGCACTACATTCACTAACTAACCTCAGTGAACTGGAAACATCTATTATAGTTCTACGTTATATGAGTAAAAACATAAACCCTATTTATGAATTTCTTGAAGAGAATTCGTTAATTATTACCAGGAGAAAGTTTTTATGAGTAAAAAAATATGTACATTAAGAGGACAATATAAAGTTTAGAAAAATATAAAATAAATCAACGAAAATATTATCAATAAAACTGATTATAAATTAATTTGAAATGATCATCAGTATAACAGTCATCATTCCTATTCCGACCATAGACTATGTTTAGACGCCGTCGCTACGCTCGTGCATCTAAATACCTCATATGGAAATTATTCTTTTCGATCCTCATATAACAATCTAATATTCCCGACCTGTCAGCTAAGAACTACTTTCATCATAGTGCGGTATTAGTTTAAAATTTCTTTTTAATTTCACGTTTCGACCAAACTCTGACAAGCTTTGAGGAAATGTTTTCAAACAAGATTAATAAGTAAAATAGGCTTCTTGCTATTACTTGCAAGCCCGCAATTTCGTTCCCATTAATATAACTAAAACCAAATTAATATTTTACTTACACAAAATTTGTTTTATTTTTTTTATACGCCAATAAATATTTGAAATATCCTATTGTTTCAAATCATAAATCTGAGAAAACGCTTCAAGTCAAAATTATAACATTTTTGTTTCAACAATTTGCTTATTAATTCAAAAACGTTGAGGACTTCTTAGAAGAGTTATCGAAACATGGACTCGTCAGAAGACTTCAGAAAAATACTGTGTGTGCAATATAAAAGACCACTGGGAATAAATAGCATAGCGTAGCAAGATTGCTTTGCAAACATAAGCGACATCCATGTAGCGGCGACCAAACATGCTCTCTCTTGTGAATGTGAATAACATTATCCACCGTTCTATGCTCTAAAGCAAATGTTTCAAAGCTTTAAAAAGGACGGATTACGGACTGTTTTCAAATAAAAATAGTCAAACAAGCGACAATTACGATTAAGTGTGTGGTACGCTGAATATTCGATTCATCGACTTACAATAAACATGTAGAATTGTAGACACACAATCTCGCTAAACAATTAGTGTCCTTGGCAAAATACTGATCATCGCTTAAAATGAGCGGTCTTAAACTAGTCTCCTTTTTTTTGTTTGTCAGAGGCAAACGAGCAGGTGGGTGACGAGATGTTAAGTGATCACCGCCGCCCATAGACAACTGCAACACCCGCGGTGTTACAGAAGCGTTGCCGGCCTGTAAAAAACCACCGCCTTCCCCATTTGGGGAGGGCATTTGGGGTGGTTGTAGCTCGTTATTTTGACATGGTTTTAACTTGAATATATTAAGACTTATTTTCTAATACACGATTTTATACATGGAACTCTGTCCAAATAATCATTATTGCAGTAAGGACGATATTGTGTTTGATTTTGTTCGGAAATGTGAATTAAAGCTTATTTTAAAAAGACCTTCAATATTTTATCGCGAAAATCCCGGGTCTTACTGATAAAAATGACTGTGAACATGAGCAATCGGATCTGGCAGTGTGAAAGAGCCTTGTTACCTACAGCTCACTGCAGTAATCCTGGCCTGCACTTTTGCCGCTCATGTAACCTGAAATCGATGAAATTCCCTCTCAGGTGTGGTTATTTAGATAACAGGCCATTCAAAAACTGGCTCTATATAATATAGTAGAATGCTGATTACTAACATGATTATAGTGTATCTGACTGGTTTTAGCTTAAAAAGTTTTTAGAACCTTTACACCAAAGTATTTCTGGTATAAAGTTAAATATCGTGTGTAATAATTTCCTATATTGAAATTTATCATTAAGGCAAAAATAATCTTCAGTGTTTCTATGTTCTTAAAATGGAAAAATCTAATTTATAACGCAGGTGCACTAAGTTCTTTTCCATTTAGGCAAACAAAATTATTTGTGGGGTCGTATTTATTAACTTTTTTGTAATTGAATGTCTTCAGTATTTATGGATCCATTCGTGGTCGTTGTATAACTTTTAAAGTATTTTATTAACTTTTTTAGGTAAGGTCTTGAAAAGCCAAACACTTTATTGTCTTTGTTTTTTTTAACTCTCACTAACAGTTTTTATGGTTAAGTAAAACTCATCGGTTTATCCGTGAGAATCCATTTATGTATTGTTAGATAGGTAAACAAGGTCAAATTCAATGTAAATAAGATATATATTTATTACGACATATATATATATACATATATTACAACATATATTTATTACGACATATATTTATTACACGAAAAACATATTACTGCATTTCATAAAATAGACTTCCACTTTATTTTATATAACCGAGAACAAATTTCAGTCGAAAGTTTTATATTTTTATTACAAATGGAACTAATTTCCACTGAGAAAACTATATTAAATAAATTTGCTTCATAATCTTGCGCTTACAAACAATAAAAAACTTGTGCGTCCGTGGTAGGTACAGAAAACGGATTTTCTACAACATTATCTTCCATACACAGTTTATAAGCTTCTTGGAAACGTGGCATAGTGATATCCTGTGTTTTTTTATTCTTCATTTACGAGTTCTACTTTTATCAATGGTACAACATCAATAGCCTAGATAACACATTGTATTATAATTGATATTTTTTAATTCAAATAAATGACTTAAAATGGAAACTGCTGCTTCTCTCTCTTTTCATTAGGTGACGATTACTACCTATTTACCCCAAAGCACGTTAAAAAACTTTGTTGATAAAATCTCTAAAGGTCGCTCGTAAAAGCCCCAAGGTGTGAAGATAAATTCCCTTGAATGAAATTTTAAATTATTAAAATTTTTCACATTCAGGTCCCGACGATGTATCCAATAAGGAAAATGACTTGAACTTTGGTGCTTCATTAAGATTCCTCCCCGACGACCCAACAAAAGAAAACTGCTCTGAACTTCAGAAGAACTCATAAGCACTAACCGTTCAAAGCCAGCTTGAGCCTACAATACAAGCAATGTCCTATGTGTTTCCCATGTATTTTTCATCACTGCATCATGTACTCGTTTATAGGTGTGAAAAGTTAAATTGTCTCGGACTATAGTAAACTTATTTCTTTATGCCACAATATGATCATGTCTTCTCATCATCGTGACTTCAGTCAGGCTACCTTCCGAATTGCCATTCAGAAAAAAATAAACTTAACACTGTTTATTAATTAATATATGCTCTCAGAGCTTAATATATATGCTGAAGTACTAATTAGGTATTTTAAATTTTTGCAACACACTATAAAAGAAAATATTTGACTTTTCATCCTAATACCATGAATATTATTCCTATTACTGGAATTTGATGAAGCAAAACTATATTTCGAACATTTTCATTCAGCTTTACGAAAAGTTTCATGAACGGTGACATAGAACCATTTCAAATGATTGTACAATTTTCTGATTAGTTTTATAGAATACAAGTTAACATTTTAACGATTTCTGTCCAAAGTGACAGCAGTTTAATGGTGACATTTGTACATGGAGATGGAATAAAAGTAAGTTTCCCAGTTATTCTCACTATTTTTCACTTGCAAAGTCTAGATACTAATGTATAGTTTCATTACATGCTTCACTCGTAAAATGTATATTTCGAGAGAAACGAGAAATAACGTCTACTTTTACGAGTTTACAGAAAACCCTACAGTGGAACACGGTGGTGCAGTTTATACTTCATTATGAATAATTTTGACATACTCGTACATTCCAGAACATAATATGTACAATGTACATACCTGTTTCAACATAACCAGAAATCTTAATTTAAATACAGTTTTCGTTTTTATTCCTTACAGGGCAAACAGAGCCAAGGTAGTGGAATGGGGATTATCAAATAGTGACAGGTGCCAGCCTATCGCTTCTGAGAATCCACATTACAAGCCCTTTCCCTTGATTGACGTTTACAATCTGCGAGAGAAGAGTACCGGCTGGCTCATTTTACGTTCTTTAGTTTTTGTTTTCTAGCTCCCAGACCAGCATGGAAGATAGAAAACATCTTAATTTAGTTTAACCAAATATACCAATCGAAAAAAATATATGTATATCATTCACTCAACATAACAATATTATTAATGAATTTTTAAGAAATATTCCGTTATAAACTATTGTAGGTTAGTATGGTGCTTCGTTCACTAGTGAATATAGAAATCCTTAGTAGGTTTTATTTTAATACACGAAATTATCATTTTAAAAGAGAAAAAATTTAAAAGCAAGGGTTTGTGGCAGTCATTTTATAACAACAAAATTAAATTAATTTATATTTATGTTGCAAATTGATATAATACAGATTAATTGTACTCTAGCAGTGGCTTACACTTAACTTAGAATGTATGAACCAACAAATATTAAAACACAAATATACTAACATGGCAAAATTTTATAGAAGCTTGTAAACCATCAACCTTAATTTAGTTTCTTTGTCATG
Organism: Cactoblastis cactorum; assembly: GCA_020352625.1. Taxonomy (NCBI): domain Eukaryota; kingdom Metazoa; phylum Arthropoda; class Insecta; order Lepidoptera; family Pyralidae; genus Cactoblastis; species Cactoblastis cactorum. The sequence continues at coordinate 5,449 of JADGIL010018238.1, forward strand.
TTGGGCATATTTTTATTGAATTTGCAGAAGTTTTTACATACATGTTATATAAAAATTATTTACTTGAAAACATAAAAATCCCAATTATATTTTGCCTAAGAAGAAAGAAAGGTGCTTCATTAAGATTTCTCCACAGGAAAACCAACAAAGAAAACTGCTATGAACTTTTGCAACACTCATAAGCATTAACAGTTTAGAGCAAGCATTCTTGGCCTAATACTGATGCACGTGACCAGCATATACCCACTATCCCCGCGGGCGACGCCGGGATATTTGCTTTTTTAGGGTTCCAAACCTCTTTCCGACAAACAGGACCTTTTGGGGTCGCAACAGATCGAAATATTATTATTTTGCTTCTTATATTTTTGAAAAACTATACTAAGTAATAACGCTATACCTAATCTTTTATTTTCTTATTATTTGAATGCCACTTTTTACCGCTTAGTATACGTCATTGAATAATACTACAACGACCCTGTTTTAATCCATGGCAAAGTCAATATGGTAAATAATCTTTATCAAATTGACTTGACAGATATGCACATATTTATTCTTGTTATCAAATGTAATATCACTGAGTTACTATCCAATAATCAAGCATCGAAATTAAGACACATAAATTAAGTCTTTAAGATAACTTAAATTATGTGGTTTGTTCCTTTTATATATTGTTGTATTTCAAACCCTTGGCATGAAGACTTGCTCGATCCTGCCCGTTATTTTTTATAGCCGCATCCATATTTCAACACAAACACTTCCAAAAATATTTGGAAGCACTGAGCTCGCTAATGCGCGCGTGCAAGGAAAGCGGATTTGCCCCAATATTCAATATTCGCGAAACAGATACCGCAATCGAATTATTCGGTTATTTTACGCATCGTCATGATTTTCGAATTCCTTGTTCATTCAGGATGTAGATGTTTCGTGTTCTTGGTCAGTAAAGGCCCGCTGTTATTATGATAGTTTTCGTTTTCCAAGAAAGCCGTTCCTGTGAGCCGTTGAGTGTAGTCCATTTATTTTTATTTCGAATTAAGCAATCAGACATTCGGATAATGTTGCATTAAATTTTTTTAATAGGTTAATAATAAAAGTATTCTCATTCATCACGAGACTTTTGTATAAGCAAAATATAAAGTTTATTTTTGCCATAAAGATGTTCATTACTTTTTTAATGTCTTGACGGTATCGTAAGTAGCGAGCTTTTATTTTCTATGTTTTAAAAAATCTGAAAATTATCTCTGTTTCATGTCACATCCGCTTCAATTTGAGTGCTAAAAGTAGTTTCATGTTCGAGTGTATATTTACCAAACATTTTTAGATTTTAACATTTTATATAAAGTTGTAAAATGTTGATTTCCAGTCTAAGCATGGATATTCTGATATACTTTTTCTAAGCATGTATAATTTATACACTACCTTCTCATATGGCAAAAGTTTATTTTTATTATGAGTTTATATATTTCCAAATTAAAGTAGATTTGATTAAAAATGTTTAAGAAAATCGCCTTAAATTATATAAACGAGGTTTACATTTGTTCAAATATTTATGTGTTTTAGACTTAATTATCTTAAGGTCTGTTTTATATTTTCATAAACCATTTAAATGCGGATTAAATTCACGATTAAGTTATTAACACCAGGCTGATGTGAATGCAAATGCCTCTTTAATCTGAGTGTTAAGAAGCATCCTATATAAATCATGGCCGTTACGCTAATAGTACTTTATTATCTCATACTGTATACCGTTCCACTGCGATCCCAGTACGAATTAGTATGCAATGTAGCTTTCATTCGAGTAATCTGAAGTAAAGTTATAGTTTGTAGTAACGTTGATACACCGACTAGAGAATTGCCGCTGTGGCGCTATAAATTGCTGACAAGCGGTGTTTCTTCATTGTTCTAGTAAGAGATTGTGTTTAATAAAGGAAGTTAAAAGGAAAAAAAAACTATTTAAACCTTCTTAGTGGCACCATAAAAATTGTACAATCTATAAATTCAAATTGATCACATCTCAGCATTTCCTTTTTTTTCTACCTTCATTCCAGATTATGAAGACGCAGCAAGTAAGCTTATTCAGTATATGAAAAATAAATTAGGTAATAAAATTTGATTAAATTAAAGTAAATAAGTTGAAATACCTAAAACTGCATGAGTTTCTTTCGGTGTTTCTTCTTAGCAATGATCGTTCTAAATGCCGTTCTAATATTTTTTTATTAAATGCTAATGTAAAAAAAAATGTATTTAAAGATTTAGTTTTATAACAAAGATTTTAATTTTGAAACAAATAGAAAGAAATCACACAGATCAAGTTAGAACGAAAGTAAAATCGAGATTGGTGCCATGGTATAATAAACTCACGATACAATACTTTATAACAAGCAAAAAAGCAGCTTTACGAAGTTCACGTATTTTTTCATACATTTAATACTTAAACCACAATATTTTGCCCTAACTTATTTACAAACCTTTTACTGATACATTTTGTTTCCTTTATAAGAAAGCTAATCAAAATAAATGGATGAGAAAAATATTTTATTCACCAAAAATAAAGCTTTTGGACTTTTTTGCTATTGCCCGCTTGAATTCATACGCATGTTTCTATTGGATACAGGAAAACGTTATCCTCCTCTTCAATCCATTAATTTTGCTTGACAAATGAACATAGATATATAAATACTATACTGAAACGATATTTCCCTGTATTTTTCTATTCGATTAATGCCCACTCGAATGAAGGCATATACCTAAACAATATAACTAAACAATATAACTAAACAATATAACTAAACAATATAACTAAACAATATAACTAAACAATTTGACAGTCGTAATAACCAGGCGGACAATACTAAAATTTTGAATTATGAGAACTATGAGTTAATATTCCGAAATTTAAACGTACACGAGAAAATACGGGATTTTGCTTTTCAGTGTTAAAACTGGAAATTCATTAAATTTTAGGTTGTTTGATATTTTTCCTTTTATGTATAATTTAATTATGTAAAAGAACTTCTACCGTGACGCTTGAATTCCTTACAACAACAATTTAGTTTGTAGAGAGAGGGGACACTTGAATCTTAAGAAATTTGACAATTTATTACTTAAGAATTAGTGAACGGTTCGCTAAAAGTTAAAACGAGTGAAATAGCATATTGTACATACAGAAGTGTAAGATATTTGCTATATAATGTGTAATTTCTTTCCCAGTTTGCACTCAGTTCAACCAGGGCGTGGTAGCGATGTTGGGAGCCGTCACTCCAGATTCCTTCGACACGCTGCACTCATACACCAACACGTTCCAGATGCCCTTCGTTATGCCCTGGTTCCCAGAGAAGGTAACGCTCAATCATTTTTATTTTTCTAAATATTTGTTGTAATTAAGGTTTAAAACGATACGATATACGAAAAACAAAAACATCTTAATCATAAATATTAAAGAAAAAAAAAACGGTATCCACATAGAATAACTTCGTTGTTCATCCATTTGTCCGTCAATACCTTTTTCACAGGAACGCACAGATGTATCAAGTTGAAATTAATAATGAAATACTCAAGAAAAACCAAATGTTTAATTATTTAAATATATATACACGCGATCAAAAAATACAACCTAATGCTGCATATTTTACAAGGAAAATAACAGCATTTGTGTCATAGACAAACATGGAATACTTATTATTATTAAGATAACATACTTCCTGTTGACCTAGAATAAAGAAAATTTGGAAAAACAAATAAAATAAAAATATCTTAAAATTGTAAATATATTAAAAAAAAATTAAAACTTATTTTTTGTATTTATTGAAAACTTATTATTTGCAGTAATAATCTAGTCAAGAGATAATACCCCAAAGTTATAATTTTAAAGTTTGCGCTTAACTTTCCGTGTGCAACCATATTTTTAACTGCATTTTTTAATAAATACATTGCACGATAGCAAGCAGTTCCGTATTTTCGCGGGAAGACGCTGAACGCAGGCCGCTAGAAACCGGTTCACTTGGAAGTCTATGGGACAGGCCCAAATGCAGTGCTGAAATAATGACAATGAAATGTGTGAACATCCTGTAAAAAGTAAATAAGATCAGAGTCGTGACTTTCTTACTTGTCTATAGAAACGTTTCCCGTGACAGTATATAAAAATAAATAAAATAAATAAATATATAGGGAAAAATCACACAAATTGAGTTAACCCCAAGGTAAGTTCCAAATTTGTGTTATGGGATACAAACTCAACGATATTGTATTTTATAATAAATACACATATAGATAGACATCCAATACTCAGGCCCATCAGAAAAAGGTAATTTTCCATCATGACCTGACCGGGGATCGAACCGGATGCCTCCTGAGTAGTGGTCAGATACATTGACCGTTACATCACGGAGGTCGACAATACGATCAACATGATTATGCGAAAAAAACCGCAAGCATGTTATAATACAAGTAACAAAGAAATATCATTATAATAAAAGAGATTTCTTTGTAAAGTAAATAAAATAGGAGGCTCAATTTCATTGAGTCGATGCTCATACCGGTCGAGAATCTTGAAATGACAAGTACCTCTCGAAATGTAGGTCGGCGTTTATTTCGCACCGCTATAGATGCTGGATATTTTGTTTGCCTTATTTAATATTGCATCGTTATCATTTCATTTGTGATTACATTATTACCTTAGTAGGGTCACAAAGTCAGCAATAATCAATTTTATCAAGTCTGATCATCACTTTGCCTTGAGATTAGCACGATGCCTATTATTTTGAAATAAATAGAAATAATTTAAGTTTAGAAATATTTTTTTTAGATATGAAAATTGTAACGTCATACTGGTCAGGGAAGTAAAAGAAAATCTCTTCCCATGATTTTAAAAGTTAATCGTCGAAGAGGGAAATCTTAAAAACCCTTTTTTAAGATTTTCCTCTTCAACAAAGAGGATGAGCTAGTAATCAGTCACTATTACTGAATCAACAATTCACCTTAGCGACTCTTGGCTCTGTCAACCCCTTAAGGAACAAAAACTTGTAACTATGTAAAAAATCTGAACTACAGGTCTATCGATAGATCACTACATAGTAATTAATAGCAGATACATTCTCAGAAAGACGTTATTTTTCAAATAGATCAGTAAATTCGTATATATTTTAATATTAATTTAAATCATCAATTTGTATCATAAGTATTAATGATCCTTCTTTAGTAAAACTATAGAAAATGTATATTCAACAACATCAAAAAATATTAACCCTTTTTCACGTATTTATTTTTATTCTTATTTCGTGCGTATCAACAGAGGTTACACACGAGTTGGGGTCGAAGAACTATAATAAAATATGTTTGTATTATATCGATTTGAAAGTTTATTAAATAAATTTACTACAAAATGATAAAAAGAAAATTCTGTCATCATCAATGTCACAATAAGTCATCTGGCTAAAAGCTTTACATTGATTAATATTTCCTTGAAATAAGTTTAGAAGGAAAAGCACGCTCTTTAATAAATAAGTAAGTAAAGCTCAACTACTTTGAATAGATATTATATTATTAAAGTAAGATCAGAACGCGATTCATTATTAAATGGCCGGTTTGTATTATTCTCTGGACAAGAGAACTAAGTCTTAATTAGTAAGTACTTACCACATTTTTATTCCTTTGTAAAAAATAAGTATAAAGTCAAGCGGTAAAAAATGCAGACAAGGGTCTGGCAACATCGGAAACGGAATTATCTTAGAAACTTGACCTTTTACTGAAAGGGTTTGTTTGTAACAATTATACAAAGTACTGATGGCGAAAATCCCTTTGAGACTTATTTAATAAAGCCATGAAACATAAGTCAAAGCTCTCCTTGAAAAAAAGGATTGTTTGCCAGCCGTTCTATTGCCAATTATTAGGTCCTTACATATGAAATTGGCATTTGAAAATGGAGAAAAAAAGTCAAATCTTTTTTCATACTATATATTTATTTAATCAAAAATGAATGGGTGTGAATGACCTTTTGACGAGTGACAGAAGAGTATGGTAAAATAAGACATACTGCTCCGACCCCAAATAATATGGGAGCAGGGCAAGCAGATGATGATGATATTTATTTAATCAAAGTATGAACCATTGTTATCCATGCAACTTTTGCCATCTCATCGGTAATAAAAAAACATTCTTACGAGAATTAATTAAATCTTTGAAGCTAATTTAGACTACCCATCGGGGTTGAATTTTTCCCTTGCAAGTACTCCAAGTTTTGAAAACAATTATAACCTGTTGGAGTAAGATTCGGAGAATACGATGAATGTCTTAGACATTCCATTTCAAGCGCTTCGTATTTGGCAGCTGTCTATTGTGCAGAGTGTGATCTAGTGATGTCGTGAAGCAGCAGTGGCTTAGACCGTACTTTTCATTACAGGTAATAATTTCAGTAATGTAACGCAGCAGTCGACGCGCATTTGCCGGTTTGCTTCACTCAATTCGTGACGTACCCAACTTTCAAGCTTTTTTAAAAGTTTGCTTCAAATGGATTAAACAGTTTTATACTAACACAGCAGCCTGCAGCTAACTCGGACATAGTTTGCGATGAATTTGCTCCCACAATAGCTTGTCCAATCCACGGGCCTTATTCTGCAGGTTGAAATTTCCAGAACGAAAACAGCGGAAACAAAAACGCACTGTGTTTTCTTTTGTGACACGTCCGCCATACCTACACACAATAATTTTTCGAGCCATTTTTGCAACACTGGTGCCACGGTAGAACTTGTACTAGAAATTAACGCGATATTTCAACTTTTCCATTTTGTAAAATGAGTGACGGAAACAGAAAAAGCAGAAGAAAAAATAAACAAATGGATGCCGGTTAACGGAACATAAATATGTTTAAATAGCTGTATAAATTTGAATTTGGAATTCCTAACCAAAAAGAAGAAATTTGTGATTAAAGTGGCCTATACGACAAAAAGCCAATTTCATATGTATAGCCTAATGTTTGCGCACAACAAGAGTAATTTCATTATACCTAATTCAGGAGAAATAATATAATGACATTATTTATTAAACAGAGCTCTAAATAAACATCAAAAGATATATTTTGCGAAGAAAAGGTTCGAAGTTGGTATAACAATAATACGGTCAATAAAATACAGCATTAATAATTATGATTTAAAAAGATTGACCGCTCGAACTAAATTGCATGAAATTGAGTATTGGGTTCTGTGCCCTGTCATCAGCTTTCGTGAATTCGATGAAAAGAAATTCCAATAGTGACATTTAATGGGCGCGTCTGGGTTGACACCCCGATATAGTTCTATATTCTCTGACCTTTCTATAACCGTCCTTTTCTATAGGGATCAAAAATGAATCAGTCGGAAACGATTGGATCGATTTGAACGGTGAATTTAATCATACTAACCTCAATTTCAATTATTCATTAATATTATATATTAAAATACCAATGCCAGATTGTTTCTTAAATATTTTATTATACCTAGTTTAAATAATCTATTTTTGTTATGATGTAATATAGTAAAGTCTTTCTATATTTATCTCTTTAAGTTTTTAAAACATGCACTGAAAACAAGTTCTAAAACTTAGTTCTACAGAACTTTTCAATCCCTCTAAAGAACAGATACAAGAAGCTTGACACTAAGTTACTGGATGAAAACTGGAACTTATTGAAATTATTGGATGCTTTGATGCTAAGTTTCAAGCTTACTCACTTACTGTCGCGAGGATAGTTTTCCGAAATTAGGCCTCGAAGTGGGCCCTTTTTGCATGAGGATAAATTTAGCGAAATTTAAGTTCTAATTTTAGTTTAAAATAATTTTAGTTTAAAATAAATATAATTATATAAGTTATAAAAATGTATCATTCAATCATTTTCAGTAAATGTAATACATTACAAACAAATCTATTTCGGTCAAAAATACAGTAAATTGCATAGAATTGTATTGTCTTAACCACTGTGAACTTGTACTTTTTATGTAGAAAATGAAGACATTTAATTAGAAATTTTTTGAAAATATAAATATGACATAAAAAGAAGCTTGACACTAAGTTACTGTATGAAAACTGGAACTTTATTGAAATTATTGAATGCTTCGATGCTAGTATGCGAGGATAGTTTTCCGCAACACTAGTTAATATGACATAATCAATAATCATTCCAAAAATCTTAAAATATTACTCACTACATAATATGTATAGTTTTTAATAGTGTAATATAAATCAGTACATTGTTAAATATATTTATAAAATTATTTAAGGCTCATCATCATTAATTCTAGAATTTATAGCCAGTAAATTATTAAAACTATTTTAATAATGTTTTGAGAACAAAAACAATAACGTCAATGATGTTGAAATATGTTAAAATCATTTAATTAACATTGCATATTATCTGATATGGACAGTATCTGATAATTTTAAAACAACGACTAAACTACTTTGTTTGGTTTTGCCAAGAGCACATATCAGACAGAATATATAATGGTGTTCAAAACGCGCGGAAATATTTCTTTATGGTCGGCAATGAATGTGTGGAATTCCTGATGTCGCATGCCAAAGATTATTGCTTTCTATCACGTGGAATGTTTGCCTCCTTGCCTATTAGTAGTTTTTAATAAAAGTAAAAGTTAAACTCTTAAATAACTACAATTTAAACTGAATATTTAACTGTTATTTAAAATGTTATCTAAATTGAATCATATGAATCGTTTTTCAGAGAAAACAATCTTTTTCGATTCGATTATGTTAAAAACTTGTCCGAGACTTGTTCTCATTTCAATGAAGTTCCAGTTCCAGAAGAAAAATATATTATAATTAAATAATATATATTAAGGTAGTTGATTTTACTTGATTCATTCAAAACAAAAAATAAAATGAACATACCCTCATTACATTTTATTTTTTGTAAATTTGAATGAATCAGGTAAAAATCAACTATCAATATTTTCTTTTCGAATTATCCATTCGAATATTTGCGTCTTTTGTAGATGATGTGAGTTCGGTGAAATTGTCTCAAATAGACGGATTGATCACTCCTGTGCGGTGTTTGCATTGGCGTCCCCAATCATAAAAACATAATTATGATGTTGAAAGATTTATCTTTTAATTATTAGATGTTTAATACCTTATTTATTTTTGTACACAAATATACATAATAAAAAATATTTTTATTAAAGGTGCTACTTATTACAAAAGAAATCTCGTCCAGTAGACCCGAGAGAGAAGTGATGTTAATGGTAGTGACGTGTGCAAAAACAAAAACAAAATAATAAAAATAAGGCAGCTTAGAAACTACTCAACCGATCGAGTTGAAATTTAAGATATATGGGTGAACAATTAAATAATTTAATTAACTACATGTAAATTGCTTTTTGTTTACAAAACATAAATGAGAAGCGTATTATTTGAAAGGGCTCCGAGTGAGTATAACCCGCTCTTTACGTTTTATTAATGTTTAATGTTCTCGTGTTTAGGTGATCCCGCCGTCTTCAGGACTCGTCGACTATGCAGTAAGCATGCGGCCAGACTACCATCGTGCTGTCATCGATACCGTCGCTTACTATGGGTGGAAGAACATCATTTACATCTACGATTCACAAGATGGTAAGTATCTTGTAGCTTTTATACTCATCCAGGCTGAAGCACGTCTAATAAACTGGCTATTATTTCATTTTATATTGATGATTAAGGGAAAGATTAAGATAAAAGCCAACCTATACACAAGGCGTATACATTCTTAGATATTTCGATATCAGATATTATACTATGCGCATTAAACGAGATTCGCGCTCAATCTTGTAACCATTTTAAATATGCCATGGACTTAAAGCATGTTTTGTTACCAAAAGTAAAACACTATTTTAGTTTAAAGAAATAGTTTTTCTGCTATAAAAATAGATTATTTTCTTCTTAATATCTGGGCTTAATTTCATACTTTATACATAAATGAAAATTGAAAATATGAAGATGAAATTAATTAAAACAATTACTTTCACGATATTGTGGCCAGCCTTTTTTTCTTTCGTCGCTTCACAAAAGCTGCTTTTTTCATATGCTTACATACTTACAAATAAGTATGTAAGCATATGAACTTATTGCCCCTAAATCTGTTTTATCTGGCAGTTAAATAAAATATAATGAAGAAAATCGTAAGAAAAATGAATACTACTTGTATTAAATACTTAATTTTTAGCTTTAAGAGATAAGAAAATAGCAAAATGTCAATTCAAAAGCTAAAATTGGGCTTATTTGAATAAAAAAATATTTTAACTTTATCACATAATATTTCAGCAAGGAACGAAGTCCAATCCTTCGCTACTTCACAAAAAAATACATATGTACATAATTCTTTCTTGTATCAATACCTTGGATCATATATTAATACCTACAGTAAAACATTCACTAATTTTATCTGGCAATATTTTGATTACTCTATTACTAAGTGGGTCACAAAACATTATAAAATCAAAAATGAAATGATCAAATATGAAATTAAAAATAATGAAGAGAAATTGAAGACAAACAATTACGCTCACTAATATTGCGCCAGGGAGGCTCGCTTTCTTCCGCCACTTCGCGGCGACCATCAATCAGCCGATCAACTTTTTGTGTGACCTCCCTAAGAACTTTACTTACGGTCAAACATATTGTGTGGGGTGTTTGTTACGGAAATAAATTGGTCGAGTATCTTTGCCTTTTTCTAATGATATCAGAGTATGTATTATAAAGAAAAAAATGTTACTGACTTTCATATACATACATTATTATGTGGACTAGTTAAGATTAAAGAGTTTCGTACATGAGCGTATTTAATAAACATTGATTGAAAATTTTAATATAAATTTGTTATAAGTAGCTACTTAAAAAATATTATTCACAATTACTAGCGCTGTTAGTGCAATATAAACTTTTCAAATCAGTTAGCTGAAAGTAAGATGTCGTTAAAAATGTTAAAAACAGTTTTATATTATGGAAAGTTTACAGGTCACGTAACAAGATCACCTTTGTCAAATTATATATTCAAACGAATAAATCTTCCATTAGATCGTGTCAAAAGATAATGAATATCCCATATTTCTCTCATTTATTTTTCTTCACTTTGAATTTGTAAGTAGTTTTAGACTTTAAACATTTATATAGGCACTAATATTTTAATGTGGTATATTTTTTTTTGTTTGATGAACTAAGTACTATTCCGATTTGAAAAATTATTTTACTATTAAATGTGCATTTATCAAGAAAGGCTATCGGCTATCTCTTAATTTCTACGGGAACGAAAATTGATCGGTTAACACCGTAGGGTAATCGTTATTATTTTTTAGATTTTTGAACACACAATAAACAGAAAATTGAGATTGGACTACGAAAAGTCGAAGTAAAAGGTATTTTGCCCAGCAGTGGGACACAACACCACAAAACTAGCAAAAGAAAGCATCAAGACGTGTTTAATCCCAACTGAAAAATAGAAAATGTAGGCTATTATTCCAACGTTATTGTGTCACTTTAAATATTTTAATCACGATTTTAATGTAGGGTTAAATAAAAAGGGAATAAGATGCAAAGTCGAGGTCAAGTTGACATTAAATCTTCAACTTTGAACCTTCTCGAGATTTACTGTTACAAATTCAGCACTGGAGACGTTGTGAGAATCTTGACATCCCAATTTCCTACAGCCTGCCGACGCTTAGCGATTTTATGTCAGAAAATGTTTAAAAGACTTTTCCAGGTAGAACTAAGCGTTTTATTAATTATCCGCTATAGTAACAAGATGAATATTTAGATTGTGTGTATGTGACTGCCAAAAGGACAAAGGGAATAAAGTAGATAAACTTTAGACAAATATTTATTGTGTTTTTATCTATTCATATAATAAAATTGTAACTTATTTGGTCTGATACTGAAGAGGAAATAAGAAAGAAAATAATATGAGGTATTCATAGCGATAATAGAAACTTAAATAAAAAAAGTTTAATATTTTTATCTTTCTGTCTGTCCGGCTGTATGTTTATATATTTCGGGTAGGTCAATCAAATCGAAGTATAATCAATTAAATTTTTAAAACCATTCTAAACACAAGTACTATATGTAGTATGTTTTTATAATGGTTTCATTAGTAGTTTCAATTAATGTTGAACGCTTAGTTATAAGAGACACGTTTGATTACAAAAAGTTCTGATCGGTATATACATAACCAATTTATATCTATATAGCGACAGTAAAATAAGCAAGTTTAAAATCAAACGAGCAATTGTAGCTCTTAAACACGCATAAAAAGATATTAACCCCTCATTTTTATCCCTCAGTGTGAAAAGTATAAAAACGGGTAAACGATACGCCTTTATTTCTTAGGAAAAAGAAACGACTTTAAAACGCGTCGTCTGGAATGTTTAATTTTTTATGACATTTTTAACTTTTTTTGCTATATATTTATACACATAGGTTTTTTTATGGCAGAGGGAGGCAAACGAGCAGGCGGGTCACGTGATGTTAAGTAATCACCGCCGACCATAGACACCTGTAACACTCGGGGGGTCACAGAAGCGTTGCCGGCCTTTAAGGGATTTATACGCTCTTTTTCTTGAAGGTTCCGATGTCATATTGGTCCGGAAATACCACTGCAGGCAGGTATACCTGGTCTAATTTTAGTATAGCTACTTATTATTGCTTTGTTATATATGTATACTTACATACAACAAGTTTATACTTACTGCTGGACTCTTTTATATGGTTGAGCTTGGAATAATGCGCTTGTTTTGTATTCATGTCGTGTACCACTGATTGAACGCTGCGCTGACGAGTGGTACATGATGTTTGCGGTGTAAACGTAAACATTCCATCAAATATGTATATACAAAATACGTTTGTCAGTCATTAAAAGCCATTATATTTAGCATAATTTCCTTAATAGTAGCCGTAACAACACACACATTCCTGACTCATTTTTATCTCACGTTTTCATAGGAAACATAGCTTAGATGGACGATAAATATTTATTTTCAGTGCTTCGCTGTAGAAAGCAAATTCTAAAAGCGTCTTAAAAAGCAAACTGAATTAAAACGAATATCAGTTTTTATTTTTTCGATACAAGACAGATATTATAATTTAAAAACAAACGAAAATCGCAAGCTCTCATAAAGTGGCACTTTTTACTAGTTTATTTTTAACTAGCTGTGCCCGCAAC
>JADGIL010018304.1:0-16896 GCA_020352625.1 Cactoblastis cactorum
AAGTCACTCCAATTTATATTCAGGAATTGGGGCGGTCTGTCCTATAGCATGAGAAATTTTCGAACCCCACATACCTACTTCATATTTAGCTGGTGATTACCGCCAGAGTAACATTCAATATTGTACGAGTTACGTTCCCGTTTGGATGGACATATTTACACGGTCCATCCAACATTTCTTTTTAATTTTTAAATGAAATATTATTATTAAAAAAAAATAAAAAATAAACTCTATGGTAACTCCGAAGCTTAAATTCAAGATAAATTAGGTATTCAGAAATAAAGTGAAAAGAGAAATGCTAACGGGAGCGTAGAAATCAGCTCTGCGGATCAAACAAGTTGGACGCTGTAATGCTGTTAAAGTTTTTGTTGGACTTCGAAACGGCTCTATCTTACTTGTAAATATATGTATATATTTGTAGTTTAAGCGGTAATGTTGTTGTTTACTACGTGGTATTCCTACAGTATTACTTACTGTCTCGAGGACAGTTTTCCGCAATCAGGCCTCGAAGTGGGCCCTTTTTGCGTGAGGAGTTATGGCCGGCTATCCTTCCAGCCAGCTTAGCTCTTTTAGAAAGCGCAGGACAGCCGATGGGTGGCAGCAGGCCTCGCCCATAGTCTCCGGATTTCCCAGGAACTGTTCCTACATTATCACGTTTTATCCCTTACGGGGTAGACAGAGCCAAGAGACTCAAAGGCCGCGCTGAGCAAAATGGCGGGCTTATTGGTGGATTGGAGATACAAATAGTGACAGGTTGCTAGCTCATCGCCTAATAGAATTCCTGCTTCAAGCTCTTTCCCTTGATTGACTTTTACAATCTGCGCGGGAACAGTAGCAGTTGACACATTCATGCTTTTCTTTCAATTCTAGACCAGCATGTAAGTTAATAATTACTAATAACATCTTAAATTATATTTCGATACTACATATGTACATTAGCTCATTCAGCTAAGTAGTCCTAGCACATAACCTCAAAAAAACTCAAACTTATGTTATCTATGCAGATTGGAATGCGAAAGAACACTTACAAAATTCAGTGAAAAAGAGGAAAATCTCTCTTATCATAGTTTAATCGCAATTACTACATATGTGCGGAGATGCAAATAAGCACTGTAGATGCACCAGGATGCCATTTTGCATACATTGCCCGCTGCAGTGTAATAAGCCTGCTTCCATATAATTCTACTACACTATAAAATATTCCCCAACGTTATTGTAGCCTATATTTCTTTTCAAATGCGTCAGAGGCACAGAATAAGAGTAACAATTTATACTATCTATATTAATATCTTATATATAAACATAAAACTCTTCCGTCAATAAGTGACTGACTGACAGACAACGCATGGTCAAAACTACTGAACGCAAGTAGCTGAAATTAGACATGTATGTTCCTTGAAAAGTGTAGCAGGAAAGGAAAGGAGAGGATTTTTGGAAAATCCACACCGAAGGGAGTGAAAAGTAAACTACGAAGACGAAGCCGCGGGCAAAATCTATATAATTATATAGCGGAAGTAAGTATTTATTTGATTACACGCGCTAATCTCGGGATCTTTTGGTGAGATTTGAAACATTCTTTCATTTTTATGTCGATTATCGATATATCGAGGAAAGCCGTAGACTACTTTTTATGACGGGAACGGAAGCAAACAAAGCCGTGGAGAGTTAGTATTATATTATAAACAACGATAAATATAAGTAAACATCACCCTACATCATTGGAAATTCGATATTATTACTGTAGCATAGAGACCTTGATAGATTGCTAGGAGATGTTAAGTATTAATTTTTAAAACCATAATCTGATTCACACGAAAATACAAATTAAACGCGTGAAAATTAAATAATTACATGACCCTCTCTATACTAGAATAAAAAAAAATATTCTCATCAAAAGAGGGAAACAATATACTCACTTGCTTTTATTGAAACTGTACTTAGAATGAAGAGGATTGTTTTTTGTAGAGTTAGAATGCAACCACCACACGCACAGATAAAAGTATACAATATCACGTTTATATTCCTTAAGGAAAGACAGAGCCAAAAGTCGCAAGACTCGAAGTCATAGGCGGCGTAATGCGTGGCCGGTGTGGGCTAACTCCCACGGCCTCGCGGTGCAGTAGGCCTCGCAAATCAAAGCCGAATTTTTTTTTCATCCAAAAGTAAACGACATCAAGGTATTTTAAATATTAATACATAAAAGAATACTTCGGCAATTTTAAGTGCATCTTATTTATAAACCCTTATTTATAAGACCACATTTTTCTAGACCTTGCGTCGCCACTGCTCGAAGTCCATGCTTTACAAAATGGTGGACTTAATAATGGAATGGTAAATTCAGGTATATTGACAGGTTGCTAGCCCATCGTCTATGAGAGTTACCGTTTGAAGTCCTTTCCCTTGATTGACTTTTACAAACTGCGCGGAAAAGTAGCAGCTAGCACAATCAAAGTTTTTCTCTCACTTTTAGACTATACACAGCGCTAAATCATCTAACATACCTACCTCGATTCTGCCACGCGTTTGAAACAAAACACTAAGAAAAATAATCATAGAATTGTTGGTTTGCAACATTCGATAACCGAACATTAGTTGTATTGATCGTGAGACGACGATATAGGTTTGACAGAGGATGCTTTTAGTATGACGTATTACGAAACCCGTCCACTGAAAAGGGTGATTTTAAATCAAGTAGGTACGTTTATTTTAAGTTCTTTGACACTGTAAATATTATGTGGTAAAAAAATACTTTTTCTAATAAACATTGGCTTGGAATGGTGATTGCTCAAGTTATTTACGAGGTTGCATTTTTTTATTTGCACGTATCTTTATTGATAGCTTCTAAATTACCCCTGATTTTTGTACTAAATCTCAGTAACTGGTTTAAATATATTTTTTTTCTGATTATTCTATTCCACTTTAAAAATAATGTAACCGACAAAAAACATAAAATATTGAAATAAGATTTTAAATAAATAAATAAAAAATATTTATTGACTTTAACATATCATTGAATTTAACATAACACTGCAACAAATACATTTTTTTAATGTGACTGCATTAGTAGTTATACATTTTGGATCAGCATTTACCGGGTATTCTAGTACATTAGTATCCTTAACTCGGCAACCCACCTTCGAACTAGGAATGAACCTGTGTCTCAAATTTTGATATAATAAAGAATTAATAAATACTTTTTATATCGATTCACTTTTATATAAGTTAGTAAATTTTGCCAGCGGCTTCGCTCATGTCATTCACGGTGGGGGAATAAAAACAGATTAAAAGTTGCTTATGTCACACTCCAGACCTTTCATATATAAAAATAATCTCACTCATCCGTTCCTCCGTTTTGTCGTCAAAGACGGACAAACAAACACACTATCACTTCTAATATAATTATAGATATACTTTATTTAAAACCAACTATAAAACATTTAAAACATATTCTTTATGTTGAACACAATTATTTATACAAATTAACAGAGGTATGTTTGTCTACTTATGGATTTGCATTCTTACTACGATCCTTATAGAACTCTCCCACTCCTTCAACACACATCGCTTTCTTCGTACTCACTCACTCTCTTCGTACTCACTCAGCGGTTATGAGTGCTCATAATATGATCCTTTTTGTGTTAAATGGGAGGAATAAAATTAAAATAATGGCTGTTTGAAGTTTAAACAGCACTTTATGTACTCACAAAACAGGCACCAAGCCCCTGTATGTTAATAACCAACGAGCGCTTTGCATGCCCGAAGCGACTTATGATACCGTAAATAATATAAGGCACTTCATAAAAGTTAAACTCCCTTACTTAATTGCCTTCAGAGCTAACATGTATATTTTACATTTTTAAGGGTCATTAAGAAATATTTGATTAACGTCTAATGTTCATAAATAAAAAATTAAACAATGTTTTCTATATTATTTGAATCGAATTTGAATTTTGTAATGTTTTATCCTCTTTTACTTGACTTCCTGCGCATGAAGTTTGGCTATTTTTATCATAATAATTATACATCGTACATCCTTTTTTTCTATGTATTCATAGTACCTACGTGATGATGATTACCTGCCCATGAAGCGAGAAGGTATACAAAAAAGAGAAAAGACAAGCCAAATAAAACAAACTCTATTTCACACTTAGGAAAAAATAAAAGGTTCATTAGTAAATAATCTATTTATAAAAGCTCCCTTTGAACAACATACTAAACGCGAGACCGTGTCTTTTGTGCACAATCGTATAAATATTGCTGTATATTTGTTTGAATGTCAAAGGTACGAATTTTTTTATGATGCCAAATGTCTTTCACGCCAAACTAAATTAGGGGGTTTCAGGTTATAGAACGACAAACGACCAAGCGGTTCATCTGATAGTGTTTAATGCTGTCAATGGACAACTGCAATACTAATGAAAATAGTTAATTGTTTTAGGAAGATCATATCAGCTAATTATTGATTGACAGAAAATATTGTTATAGTAAAAGTATAAAAGGGTGCGAATTTTAACAATCTTGATGGAACAATAGTAAAACCTTTATTATGATTGAATTTTGTTAAAGGCCTGGTCTTTGATATTTATCTAATCTAAGTGTAAGTATTTTTATTATAACAAAGTCTCGAACTTACTTTGAAGCTAACTGAATTGATGTAATTTTATCTGTCTATTTATATACTTTATTTGAGACAATCTTTCCAGAGTTTACATAGGTTTTCGTCTAAAATTGACTGCAAGCTCTTAAATGTTTATTTTTGCCGCTGTTTGCGTGTATAACTGTGGCATAAATAAATAAGTTTATCTATCTAGGTTTAGAATTATACCTTGATAATTTGAAAATGCTATAACCTCAAAATTAGCTCTCTAGTTGGACAACAGCCAATCGATATCCGATGCACTAAACCCGAGTGGTAATCGCGAACGATAATATACAAGCATGTTAACTGGTAACATGATCGCAGCATATGAGATTAGTTCTAGAATATAAATATTTTCCTATAGTCAAACGTTTTTTAACGCCAATTTAATCTTGCTTCGGTAGTCAGTTGGTTTAACGATGAGGAATAAAGGGTGCTTAGACGAATGAATAATCAAAAATGATAGCGAATAGCGACTTTATCCCTAACGGGGTAGAAATGCGAGGTCGTCATTTGCCTTTTTTTAGTTTAAAAAAAATATATGGGATGTGTAGTAGTAGCTGTGTCCAATTTCTAAACTAATTTTTAACCCCCAATGCAAAAAGAGGGGTGTTAAAAGTTTGACGCGTATGTTGTGTCGGAGGGTTTTTTTTAATTTTAAATTTAATTACTTGTAATATAATGTGGCCTTGTTATTGAATCTATTGATATTAACTTTAATAAAGTGAAATAGTTTGTCGAATCTCTGAAACTGCTAGTATAATTTAAAAGTTTATTGAATAGCATAATCAAAGTTAAAGTCAATATATTTCATTAGAATAGACTAGAATCTAGCACTTTTGAATCGTTAATTTATTGATCTTAATTCGAGCAATGATTGACATCAATAATATGTCTATGTCTATATCATCATCATGCCTAAAATTTCAGATGCAAAACCCACGAGGTAAAGCATAAAAGATATATTGGAAACGTGAACAGTGAATATTTATTTAAAACAGTTTATGATTATAACGGTTTTAAACGTAAATTTCAAAACAGTTTGGTCTTGCTAACTAACTACTAACTTTCAAAAACAAATTCTTTTTCAAAAAGAATTCCTAATACAACTTCACGTAATCTTTGTGTCTCGCAGTTTCTGGTTCTATCTGTCTGCAAGGGGGGAATACGTAACACTGTGTGAATGTAAACTTTACAATAGGTACCTAAATACGAAGCAAGTCACGTGACTCATATTATCATTCAAAATGGCGTCGATTTCCTATTCCAACAATGCAATAGCCATTTACGGAAAAGCGGCTCCCACAAATGTAGAACCAAATATTTTCTGTTTTACATTGTTCTAACGTCACTTGAGGGAACAAATTCCGTTTATCTCAGTTTCAAAAGGTTGTTAAAATGCATTTTTCATAAAAAAATAGTATACAAATAAAGGTATGGACGTTTTATTTCGTACAAGTGTAGGTTAAACTGTTTAGCAAGTCAAATTGGTTCATACGCTGGCGAGTTTTGATGCCTGAGGCAGACAGACAGATTTACATTTTTAGACTTTGAGCAGTGAATTTTAAACAACTACTAGGTTATTTATTATACTATAATAAAGTAATTATCTCAAAGTCAATAGACTTCTAGCAATGATAATGATGGAATTTATCAGATTCGTTACAGAAAAAAAAAAACAACATAAGAACTATTTACGAAATCTTTATTACAAAAATCTATCTATATCAAAAAATATATGGTCACGAGCACGAAATTTTCTTTTCATGAAATGGCATGATAATAAAAAAAAAATTTTTGATCCCAATATCTAAAAACATGATTCATGAAACATACTATAATAAATGAAAAGCAAAATATATAAGAATGACATTTAATTATCTTCTGACTAAATATTTAAATATGTAAACTCGTATTGTTCGATTTATATGATTAAAAACTTTTTAATTTCATTCTCAAAAGATAAACGTAGTTAGACTTTGTTTATATAAAACTTAATGCCCTTTGTTTGGAGTACAGTCAACGGCATATTAACATACCCTTTATTGCAAATTCACTACTGTTCTACAGCATAGAGACCTGTGCAGGTAATTTGACATGCAGTTGACTGTACATACAACAAAATATTAACTTAGTTTACTGATCCAAAAATAAGACAGTACTTATAGATTTGTCTATTAACTAGTTTAGTTAAATAAATTATTTCAATCCTCTATATATACATAATAAAATTGTAACCGAGATATGTATGTCTGTTGTGATATTACGGAAAAAATGTGAGGAGACTTTTTAGAAGCTATAGAATCCATAAGAATTCTTGAATTTTTGTGTTTAGAATCTTTCTAAAATTAAATATAACAAAATACTAATTGTAGTCAAACAGGTTAACGCTGTTCAATTTTATCAAATTTCGTTCAACAATATACTTATGTATGTATAAATCAGAAACTTGAAAAGTTCGATCATAAAATACGACATATCAAGACGCGGTTGCTTTCATGTTATCTATTGTTTTAAAGGGTTTGTGTATTCAGTTCAAAATGAAAATGAAACTGTAATGATATATCGAACTATATATAATAACACGTATATATAGGACACCACGCTTCTACCTTATAGAGTAGACAGTGCCAATAGTTGCAAGATTCTAAGGCCATATCAGATAGAACTTATCAAAGGACAGAAGCAAGAATATATAATACATATATAAATTGTATGTCCGTCGTTTATTAAAATAATCAATCTTTTGATTGGCTTTTACTAAGAGGAAAAAAAGCAATGGACACTGGCATAATCTATATTAATTTTCCTTAGCTTAAATCCATATTATTTTATGTTTATTTTATAAATCAAAAAGTGTTGTTTGTTTGTTTGTTTGTTTGTTTGTTTGTTTGTTTGTTTGTTTGTTTGTTTGTTTGTTTGTTTGTTTGTTTGTTTGTTTGTTTGTTTGTCCGTCTTTCACGTCAAAACGGAGCAACGGATTAGTAGGATTTTTTATGTGCAGATAGTTAGAAGTTGTCATTCTATTCCCCGCGAAATAAGCCGCTAGCAAAAGCTACGAGTTAAGAGCTAAGAGTTATAATGACAGTAAAAATATATCTAAAAGATACAGATACAATATTACGTCTTTATCTCTTACGGGGTAGTCAGAGCCAAGTGTCGTGAGACTTGAAGATCACGTTTACCTGAATGGTGGGCTTATATTGAAAAAATCATTTACATCAAAAATAACATCAAAGTGATAAGTTAAGCATTCAGCGATTCCTTAGATTTGCAATGTTCATTTGGCCTATGAATAATTCAACCCCAGGGCCCGTGCCTTGGACCCTAAATTAATTCTATGTTAGACTTAGGCCCCGCATTAGGGGTTCGTAACGACGCCGGCATTTCAATTTTTCTTTTCCTAGTATATTTGTTTAGTTGTCTCATTTACATAAGAAGTTGGGAGTCAGAAATAACAATTAGAATTGACAATTTTGTGCAATATTTAGCTCTTATTATTAACCATATAATGAGGATCTTCCTTGTTAGTCTGGGAGCGAAAGAAAAACATTGAATGTACCAGCTACTACTCTTCTCGCGCAGATTGTAAAAATCAGTCAAGGCAAAAGGCTTGATACAGGAATTTTCATAGGCGATGGGCTAGCAACCTGCCACTATATCTGAATTTCCATTCCGCCGATAAGCCCACCAATTTGCTAAGCGTAGCGACTCTTGGCTCTGTCTACCCCGTCTTAAGGAATAAAAATGTGATAATGTATCTGTATTTAAGAGTCTTCAGACAAGGAATCGTTTTTCTTTTAATTATTACTATCAAGACATACATATAATAATTAGTTTTATTATTATTTTACACTTCAATTTTATTAAAATACATATTTTAATAAAATTGCCCTAGATATTAGGGGAATAATGTTTAATAACATGATAATTTCTTCTCATCAAACACCAATTGATGGAAACTACGCGTGGGATGTTCTCGAAATTTCTCTGAAAACTGCGAAACATTTCACGCTTGAATACCAATAAGGTGTGTTTACTGTTTATGGAAATTCCCACTGTTGTTTCAAAATAAATTATGCATAATCACAACTTAATTTCATGCTGGTCTGGAAGCGAAAGAAAAACGTAGAATGAACCAGCTGCTACTCTTCCCGCGCTAAAAATTTAAAAACAAGAATTCTTCTTATATGCGATAAGCTATCAACTTGTCACTCTTATCTAAATCTCCGTTAAGAAGTTAATTAGTGGCCTTATATCCATTAAGTTTAGCAAGGCCTTCAATTCTCACGACTGATATCTTTGTCAAGCCCTTCTGGCATATTAGGGACCAAAACTGCTTGAGTTTCTTTAGGCATTTCTTCTCAACAGTGGTCGTTCAGTCGTTCGTTGGTTGCTCGTATCGTAGTCGTATATCGTCGATGATCGTAGCTTAATTAAGATTTAAATGTTTATTAATTAATGACCTGTAAAATTGAAGGTCTAATTTCTGAATAAATATTTTGATTTTGTCTACTTTATCTATGTTATCGCCTATTAGAAAAGTTTTTTCGCTTTACTTTCATTACAATCTACACGAGAAGTGAAACAGCTATTCTATAACAATTAAAAATTTATTTCAATTACAATACTATACATACCACAAAAATAAAACACAAAAATAGTAAAGAATACTACAAAGATTTAATGGGTTGAGTCTGGTTGTGACATATAAAAATCTAAATTCGGTCGCTCAATATTTTTTAATTTTATTAACTTCTTTATAGGCAGATACGTATTTAAATGTAATAGTAATTACTAAGTTTCTAATTTCCTCTACCACTATTGCTTTCCGTCTGTAGCTTCCTTAAAAATAAACAACCAGAAATTATACGCAAAAAAGAAACATATGAATAATCCTTGTAAATAAAATATGGATAAGGGAAACCGACCTTGTTCCCTACAGATATGTCATAAAAAATAACATTCGGGTTTGTAGCTTGAATGAGCTCAAATTATACGCCAGAGTTATCTAAGAATGACTGGACAAATAAGGAAATAACATGTCTTGTTTTTGAGCTATGAAAGTTAATTTATACGTACTGCCATAGTGTCGCCTTGAGAATTAATTTAACCTTGGTAATGCCAAGGTTTCTAATACAATTTGTGGACAATAAATTTGGTTAGCAAATATGACTGACTCATGTGTAATTGGGGCGAAAATGGACCAACTATTATTAGCGCCTTTAAGGTTGTATGCTGAAAAGAGCATTAAATGTGCTAGCTGATTTATCTTTCTAGTAGAAGTTAGTTCCTTAGATTTCTTCCTTTCTTTTTTGTAAAAGTCAATCCAACGAGTATGCCTAAATGGGGTTCTCCTCATAAGCAACAGGCTAACAATCTGTCACTATACTTAATTATCCATTCCATTAATAATCGTGATGTTCTTATTGCACACATTGTCTCTGTCTGCCTCGTCAAGCGAAAACGTGGTACTGTAGCAGTATCAAATAGTATTTAGTCTCTTATTTATTTTAAATAAATATACGAGTACATAACATATTTATAAAATATAATAATAATGTTTTACTAACTTATGATTTAATGGGATCCTAAGTAAATGTTTTAGAAATTGTATTCTAACATTAATTTTTCACATTTTTATTCAGTTATCACAATTCTGAGCAGACTTAATTTATTAATCTTAATCTTCACTAATATTATAAAGAGATAAAGTTTGTAACTTTGATTCTTTGTTTGTAGTTTTGCGTAGGCTTTAATTCGGAAATACTGAACCGATCATGACAATTTCACAGTCAGAAAGCTAAACTATTCCGAAGTGCTATAAGCTATTTTTTAACGCCCAACGAAGTGGGCTCAGATCGGTTAGTCATATATTAAATAACTTAAAATCAATTTATTTTTTAAACACAACATGACAACAAGATTTTTTAGGCAACAAACATACAATATGAAATTATTATATACATTTTATGCCATTTTCAAGAAATATATGTATATACCTCAAAACCAATCTTTATTCATAATGAATGTAATAAAATTTGATATAATTTTACTGCACGTATAAGATAGCTTTCACAGTCACAAACCTCTCTCAAAGCTCGGCACCCTTTATTACTTGGGAGCTTTATGTAAAGTCACGAAGGTAGGGCGGACTTAAATTCAGGAAACGCCTTCATTATTTTAATTTATAAAAACCTATGTGACCTAATGATTAAAGTAGTTGCATTCTGAATTTGATTATAGATTCAAATCTCATGAAAAATCATAAATTTCTTTTTTATTGCAAATATATATTTTTATATAAAAATATATAATTTGTACTAATATAAACTTAAATCAAACAAAATCAAAACTAATCTTAACTTAAAAACCAGTTTAACTTAAGTTTTTTTTTACAATAACTTCATTTTTGGCACACGTTTTTATGGTCACCAGAGACATCTAGTCGCGTTAATGCGTGACACAAATTTCAATTCCGTGCAGTTAACCGTTGCAGTCTCTCTCATTGGAATCCGATCCTAGGTGCACCAAATTGCATGCAAATACATTATTTTGACAAGCCAGGATACGCGTGTCAAAATAATGCATTTGCATGTAATGCAAAATACATGCCAACTTCAGCTCAATCAGACAATTGGAAGTTGGTGACATTTCGCTTGCAAGATTTGATTACAGACAACGGGACAGGTGAAACTAAATAAAAGCTTGTAATAAAACTTATCTAAATTTGTGTCATTTGTCCCTATATAAAAAAAAATCTTAAAATATATTACAAAATGTACAGTAAAATCTTTTTCATTGAGCAGAGTAACTAACTCATAAATAATGAATATTCTTGATCAAACACCAATGTAATGAACCTTAAATGTTCATAAATTTACATTTAATAGTCCATTAAAATGTACATTAACCCTTTTTTGGGGTTTTAGGGATAACCTTTGTATCGTAATTATGTCACGACTAAACGAGTCGGCACTAAAATAATTTAAAACTTTGCTACGTCCTACTAATATTAAAAATGCGAAGGTTTATGAGGATGTATCTATTTTGTTACTCTTTCATGAAAAACTATTGGACGGATTTGGATGAAACTATACAGTAATATATGTAGGTAATACATCAAAATAACATATAGGCTACAGACCAAAATCCACGCGAGTGAAACCCCAGGCAAAAGCTAATTATAATGTATGCTAACTACAATGTATCTCATTTAAAATATCGCCTTGTAACATTTGTAAAGATACAGTTTTACGCAAAAAATGTCTCAATAGCACTTTATTAATGGTCTCCGAGTCCACACGAACAGGAATCATTCCGATACGCCTCGTAATTTCGAGCGTCGTCCTCAACTCATTACCAACTTAATGGAGCTTGCTCTCATCAGTACCGTTTGCTATGTTATTCTTTCTTTATTTTTAGGAAGTACTAGCTTTTTCCCGCGGCTTCACTCGCATGGAATGTGGTTTGCCATTTAAAAACTATTCGAAACAAAAAATCCTACAGTACATCATCTTATGTTATTCTGGTGTATATATTAACTATATAACTGTAAAGTTTCACCCAAATCCTGGATGGGTAAAGAGTAACAAATATACATACATATGTACATATGTACATCTACACAAATTCGCATTTATAATATTACTAGTAGTATAGAATTCAGCTTTATATCCAAGGAAATGTATTCTCGGCTGTGTTGTAAAATTATTTAAAAAATATTGTACTTTATATTTCCAACGTATAAAGAAGATATGTGTTATGATATAAATCAAGCTATATGTTCATATAATAAAATAAATTAGTTTAACGCCTTGAGATGTTTTAAAGAACGCAATAATTTATGAAGTTGTTGAGAAAACAACAATAAATTAATCGGGTTCGAACTCTGGACTATCTGAGTAACAAACGATCATCATAACCATTATACCACGGAGGTTGCCAAGTAATATATAATGTATAGAGGAAATATCATCCATCAATCATTTTAGAAACCCACGAAAAATATCCGAAAATTACGTGTACGTCAGACATAAATAATTCAAATACGCTCCATTTACAACGCCATTACAATCTTGTCGTCTCGTCATATCCGATTTCAAATTTATTTTTAATTTCGTTTGTTTAAATTAGCTTTTTATCGCGACATCTTTGGACATTTAAATTTGCAAGATGGAAAGAATTTACGTTACTACGTAATTTTATATTTATATCTCAATGATAAGAAATTACAATTACTGCTCCGAGGTCCAGTGATCAGGCGTTTGTTTTGTGATCCTGATATCGTATGTTCGAAACCTACTAGATAGCAACCTTGTGAAAAATTTATGCATAATTAAAGTAACCTGATAATCCAGAAAGAACTACGATTTTGTGATTTTGAAGGCGCTATGATCATCAAGCGTTTGTATAAATTTAAATTAAGTTCTGGTTTACACTTTGAATCGTAATTGCCATGTGACCTAATCACGTAGATTATAAAGGAGTCAGGTTCCATTTTGTTAAAACTAGGAAATTAAAACAAAATTGTTTTTTTATAGTATCTTGTATCAAAAGATTATTTACATCACCACATGAATAACGATCTTATTGTACCCAACAAATAAAAAATAGATTGATACTGGGAAGTTATTAAGTTTTACTCAATTAATATTTAAAAAACTAAATCTAAATTTTTTTTACATGCGAATGGTATTCGAATGTCAAATTCAAAAACTAAATCTAATTTTTTTTTACATACGAATGGTATTCGAATTTCAAATTCGTTCTATTTTTAAAAAAGCGACAACCGTTTCGCTCGTTCGCGCCAGCAACGCCTGCAGCTAACAGGCGGTGATATCGACCAAAGTGCATTTAACGGTTATAAAAATCCCGCCATTTTGTGGTTAACCTGACGTTTATTACCTTTTGCCAAAATTGATCTTTTTAACCGACTTCTTATGATTGTTTTGAGTCTTAAATTTCTATATAGGTATATGTATAAAGTATAGCATCATTGAGTTAGTATTTTTTTGAATACTAACTCAATGATGCTATATTTTATACAAGTTTCAAATTTACTTCGTGGATTTGTCCATAAATTTTGTATATGTTACGATTTGTAATATTTTCTTTAGTCGTCCAATTTTCAATGAAAATTCAATTACTTCCGATGAAGAACTTTTACAGTAAGTTCTTATTTGATTTGAAGTCAACGATATTACAATAATAACTTCATTTTGTTGTCATAAAAATAAATACTTTTATTAATAGGTCAAAGACAAAATGTTATATTATTATAGAATAAATACCTATTACATAATTTGTTAGGGTTCCGTACCTAAAGGGTAAAACAAGACTGAGACTTCATTGTCATGATAAAGTCATATATCGCGCATGCAAACATCATTCTATGATTTTTTTAATTATATCCCAAAGTATTCGTAAAATTTTAAGATAAATTCGTAATTCGTAATCTATTTTACCTTGGCCAAATGAAAAAAAAAAACAGAGATTAGAAACATTGCCGTACCAATTTAGTTTAGGCTTTCTACTATTAGACTGATCACTCATTTTATTTATTTTTACATTTTAATTCCCCGAAAAATCTATACTCATTGCACATTGTCTCTAAGTCCTATATATTTCATAATAGCGTAACAGCCGACAAAACCGGAGCCAGATGATTTAATTAACTGCTCAATGAACCGCCAGATTGTCGGAAAATCGGAGGGTTTATGGGCAAAGTTACGAATGGAATACATTACTCAATACATCTTGATACATAAATCACTAGAAGTATAATTATTGTATGACCTGTCTTGAATTAAACGTAGTGATACTATATAGACATATAGATATACCTTTGGTACATGTATTACCTATGTTTAATGATTTTATTTTAAATTTATTAAGAGTAAATTGAAGGACATACATACATACATATGTATGACGTTCATAATACATATATTCGCGAAAATCCCCCCAGAGCTCCAATTACTTATTTGAAAAATATATTTATTGCCAAAAAGAAATGATTCAATAACTCTTTACAAAAGCACAATAGAAAAGCGAGCAGATGAAATCTTAACCCTTTGAGGCAACTAAAACTATTTCTCGTAAAGCGACATAAAAGAAAATTGTTTATTGGAGTGAACGAACCAACAAAAGGTGTACTGATTTCCTTCACTTCAGAAACAACGAGCGGGAAACAGTTGACGAATGAAATCATTCGGTCAATGAACGGAGTTTGGAAAGTCGCCAGAATGAAGTCACTTGGATAAAAACATGACCAAACTTTTTTTGTAGTAGGGCTTAAGACTTAAGATTTTTATGACATAAAAATATGAGCTTTTAAAAATGAAATATGGCGACTTATGCGAGTTTGCTTATTTATAGTTAAGCTGTATTTAGTGTACTATGCCTTAAACTATAATGATTTAATATTAAAATAAAATAAATAATAATAATTTTTACCAAATCTTTAGTAATATAATTATTCGTAAAATAAAACGCATCCAAAATTAAGAAGGTAAATATACTAACTTATCTACAGCTCTATGTACCACGCATTTTATCATCAAAACTATAAAAAGGCCATACCGGATTCAAAAAGCTTACAGTTTATGTGAATTTATGGCGCTCTTCTCTGGGATATGTCAAATCCCAGCATAAATAACGTATTTGTTTATCCTTGAGTCATGGCGTAAACTTGCAAACATTTTGTATTTCCAACACGTAGTGTTTTTATGTCTGTGAAACTTTGATTTGTATCTGAATAATTTCTTTCTTATTTTTTCAATTTCGGCTTTTAGTAGATTACTGCGACAGCAATTTCTCTTGAAACAAAAGATAAAGAATTATAGAACAAAATATACAAAACAATTTTAGAAAAAAGGCAAAATTGTATAATATTATTTTTCACTGAAACGTATTTAAAAACTGGATTTAAAAAATAATTTATTCGGTAAGTGAGAGAACCGCGCGTAACACTTCTTGTGCTAAAGGTGCCCAAAGCCTTCGGTAATTGCTTTCCATCAGGGAGAGAACATGCCTATTAGTTCACTTAATTGTATATTTTTTCTTAAATAAAAAGGGCCTTTCGTAAACCTCTTTCTTTAAATCGTTTACAATCCTTTTCTTAAGAATAACAAATACTTTTCTAAAAACCACATCATAATCTGTTCCGCCAGACGTGAGATAGTTGCGAATAAACATACATACATGTATAACAAATGTTTTAACTAAAAAAAGGAGAATCTTAGTTTGACCTGTATATATGAACGTGTCTATGTGTAATTTTCTTTTTTAAGTTGGGTAAAAATATGTTCACTTTAAAAACTAAAATATAGGAAGATAAACATGTAATTACTATTTAAGCACTCGACTTTACGTTATATTTGTACGATCTGTAATTTGGCAAATAATAATCCAAATGTTAAAATAATAATTTTATAACATTTACATTAATGACATTTAAATTTTAAAGCTTCCCGCTTGGAAACTTCAGGGAATTTCAAAAGGTCTGTCGGATGCGAATACAGACTTATATTTTATAGACTGCACATAAATATTTTTAAGTTGTCATCTACACAAATATAATAAGACATATATTTGTGACTTTTTATAGTCTTTTTTCGTTTAGTAATGTTCAAAATTACTGACTGGATTAAAAAATTACCGGCACATAAATGTTATTCATTAGTGGCCTTACAAGCTAGTTCGAATCCCATAATTCTCACAAGAACGGAAGCAATGCGGGTTTTATTCCAATTTAGGTTGTATAGTCATTTATTAAGGAGCATTAACAGTTTTTATACTGTAATATTATGTAATCTTTAAAATAATCAAATTGTAGTTGAAGGATGAAAAACAGTTACGTTAAAAGAGGTTAGAAATATAATTAAGTATTTAAATAGCATGATTTTTAAAATCAAATTAAACATATTATTATATCCAAAAGCAGTCATCATAATTTTTATCTCATTCTCAATTCTCTCATCAATTCTCTAAATTGCAAAAAATGTTGCCAAAAATTAACAATACTCAACGGCCCATAGTGAATTACGACTACCTTGATGATGTTGCCGTCGTTGGCGCAGTGACAAAGTCCTTGCCTCAAAATTAAGAGGTCCCGAGTTCGATCTCCAATCAGGTCATAACGGAAAACATTATTTTTTAAATCTGAATCTTGAAATATCCCATTACACAAGCCTCAAACTTAGTTCACGGCTTACTCAGTTTGTGTGATTTATATCTATATATATATAGATATA